>VYZP01001915.1:38818-54250 GCA_013400635.1 Hypocryptadius cinnamomeus | reverse complement strand
CTCCCACCAGCAGCCTGTTCAGTGCTCCTGTAAGGAGTTTGCACAGAAAATCCACTGCAGAACAAGGCTGGAGGCAGCAGGGAACCACCCAGCTTTTATCCAGGGAGTCTCCTCTGTTTCCTATGCTGTGGAGCACGAGGCAGCATTGCTTTATGTTAAAAGACAAAAAGGAGCAACCTAAGGACAGGGGGTTGCAGGAACACAAGGAAACCCATACTTCCAAAGGCAAACTTGCCTTGTTTTCACTCTCCAGGGTAAAAAGCCAAGTCTGTCTGAGAGAGGGGCTTTGCAGTGTGCAGAAATTAATGCTGTGTTTTCAAGAGAAAAGATCTGTGTTTCCCAATTTGATTTGTAAAAATCTGTTAGTTTTAATTTATTAATCCTAATTTTAATAAAAGGTAAAACTAAAAAAGGCAGTACAAAATAGATTAAGATGGAAACACTAAGAAAGATTAACAGCCTGCAAGTGAATCAGCACCTTGGCCTGGCAATACAGGTGCTAGCTTAAGGTAAAAAGTTTCCTTGGAGGCACAGGGTCCCCCAGACAGTGCCCAAGGGATGCTGTGTGTGCAAGGGGTCTCTTACTCACATGGCTGGAGTTGTGTTCTCCTGGTGAGGACCAGAGTCTCCACTGCTGCTCCAAGGCTGGTGCGTGAAACCAGACAGGAATTATTTGTGACTCCAACACTGAGACAACAGAAGCATAATGGACAAGTGTTCTTCCTTGTCCTTGAAGGAACTGTAAACACAGCTATGAACACAACAAACCAGGCATTTGTATGATGGTGTTTGAAGCTGTGTAAAAGATAATGCAACAGTTAATTTTCTGTTTAGTTGGGCTTTTCCTCACCATCAGTTGCTACTAAATAAGTCCCTAATATTTTTCAAGGGCATAACTTGCAACAAGACAGCAATAACCATTACATATTGTTTTCAATAAGATGCCATTTTCCTTTCTGGCAGGCAGTGATGGGCTTTTAATGGGTAACATTTGTTTCATAAAACTCCCAGATGCTGCCTTGACAATTGCAAGGGAAGAAAAGAGAAAAAAAACAAACCCAAAGCATGGGCAGAAAATACAAAGAGCAAATGAAAGATTCAGTTTCCATTGCAATGATCTATTTTGTGTCCCAGGCTGATGTAGAGTTTTGCTGGATCAGACATCTCTGGTGGACCTGTGCTGCAGAGCTCCACTGAGATCCTGGCTCTCCCACATGGTGCAGCCCCCCAGCCATTCTGAGCCAAGATGGGAAATATTGGATGGGAGTTACCATGCAAGTGGAGCCACTCAAGTAAAACAAAAAATTACAGGGTATAAGCTTTCCAGTCTATAAAAAATCCCAAATGCAGAAAAAAATACAGATGATAAATGAATGGCACCAACCTCATTCCAGGAGATGAAGTGCACTGTGAAGCAGCAGCAGTTTAACCTGAGGAATGGGAAAGCCAACATCTGTGAAGAGCCAGGACAGTAGCCATGGCCCTTGCTTTTCCACATCTATTTTTTAAGCCCTCCAGCATATCTGGTGAGTGGCAAGAGGCACTTTTTTTTCCCTGAATAGACCCAAACCACAAGACTTTGAAGAGTCTGTTGGCACTGCCTCATGACTGGTGCCAGGGAGCTAAAGACAGGCAACTGAATGCATTGGTCTGAGTGGCTAGACAAAATCCAGTAGCTCCACATATTCTGTGTTACAAAGAAAAACTGGAATTGCCCCCACATATCTTTGAAGCAATCCTGCTTACCTGCAGAGGTTCTGTTCCCCAGGTTCACAAGTAGGCAAGCCATAGGAGATGGATTTGTTTGCACACCCTAGGTCAGGTTCGGCCAGCCCTGCTCCCCCTCAGCTTCCCACACTTAGTCCAAACAGACTGGAGAAGGAGCATTTCCTCACTCGGGGCTTCTCTGCTCCTGTTTCTTCTTTTATGCAGAAACAAGAATTTCCAGAGAAGAGCTAAAAGGGTCATGACTAGCACATGTCCACACCTTTGTTTTGGATGGTAAAATCTCTCACACTGTGTGAGGTGTCTGAGTGTTACACAAAGCAAGTTTGTGAATTTTCCCTCATCTAATCCCACTGTCTTTGCATGATCTGTCTATGCAATCCAGTATTTACTCATCACAGCAGGTCCAAGAAATACTGCACCAAGAAATACTATTTCCTAAATTTGGGTACTCTGCAAAAATTCACAAATTCAATTTGTTAAATAATGTGATAACAGCACATCATAATTTTAAATTAAAAACTGTATCCTCTCATTATGTCTGCAGCTCTTTCATATGGATGTCATCCAGAAACAAGGCAATGCAAGCTGATCTCCCCAGAGAGACACTGCACCCTGACCTTGGTGCACAGGGATTTTTTTTCACTTGTCACACAAACATTTTACTGGCACAAGAAGAAACTGGAGTGGAAAGGGAGCAGTTCCCAACTGACAGAGCAGCCATACTTCCTTGGATCAGCCCATAACTTGGGATAAAAAAAACTGTAAAAGCGAAAGGAGACTTCTTTTTCTTAAAGCAGAAATGCCCAGTAATACCCATGTTCTACCTCATGTAAGTCTGAAGAATTTTTAAAGCATCACATGCTGAGGATGGGACAGGGGAGCATCAGCCAGAGTCACTGGGGTCCTCTGAGGGCTTGCTGCTGGATCAGCCTGTAAGATTCCCAATAGTTTAATTGCAGACAGGATTTAAAGCTCTGTAGATCACAGCTACCTGAGCAATACAACAGATTTTACAGGACAAGAACAGGTTCTGTGTACGGACAATGGACATTCCCACCCAGGCACAGTCCCTGCCAGGCCATGCTGCCTCCTCAGACACTGATTTCCTGAGGCTTTGCCTGATGCTGTTTTAATTCTTCACACTGAGGGGCTCCATCACTCACTCACCCTGGGAGATCATTCCACAGTTTAGTAGACATTACTATGGCAGTTTTACCCCTGACATTAATCCAAAATTCTACTTTTCTTAATTTAATTCCATTCTCTATGAATCTTTTTTTCCTCCATGGGTATTAAGGAGTTCCTTTCTTATTCCAGATAAAGTCAAGCTATTAGCAACTAGAAATCAGTCTTACTCCTTAGCTGGGGAGGTGTAACCTTGAGCAAGTACAGGTAGGTAATTATGGACTGTACTTAGGGATCCGCTAAAACTTTCTGCCTGATCTCCCGTCCCTGCAGGGATGATAATTGGTGTTCCACATGGAAGTATCCCAGCCCCTCTGGCAGCGAGCAGGCAGCACTGAGAGGCTCCAAGAGCAGCTCCGTGCAGCCCCCCAGGCTGGGAGAGGAGAGGGAAGCGTGTCCCAGCTCTGCAGAACACCAGAGACCAAACAGAGCCATGAAATTCACTGCCAAAGGGACCATGGTCAGATGAGCTTCTCTGCAGGCTGTGGTGCCCCACTGCAGATACAGGGCAGCGTGACTCTTGGAAGTTAAATTCGTAAGGAGAGGAAGGAATGGGTTATGTTCTGATTACACATTGGCTTAAATCAGGAGCTGCTCTAATAATCTGTGGAATGGGATGGGTCCGAGTGCCAGCTGAGTGAAAGGCAGCTCAGGCTGAGGCCATGTGTGCCCCAGGTTTGCTTTTACTTGCTACATTCTTTTTCCTTAATATAAATATCAACCACAACAGGTACTAACGGAAGACTCTGGGAGCCTTTCCCAGCTGCTTTGGGCTTCAGTCCCCAAAGCTTGCCTCTCATAATTCAGTTTCACCTTCAGGCACTTTAAAGTTAATAGACTCATTTGAGCAAAGGGCTTATTGGAAATCCATGTTGGAAAATAGTGAGCGTAAGTGTGCCGGTGCCAAGCTATAAACACATTTATACAGTGCAGTAAATCAGTGCTGCTGCCTCTCTTTGGAAGGGCCAGGCCAATTAAGCTGAATGTACAGGATATGAGGATGGAACCTATTCAGCTGTAGGCAGGTAGCAAAGACTGCAGTCACACCACCCTGCTGGGCCTTATTTTGACATTGCCCTGCCTGGCCAAATTTGATACCATTTGCTTTTGGCTTGTCATTCACTGACTGCTGAAAAAGAACAGGGATTTGGAAAGGCACTGGCAGCATGGTGTGGGTGCAGCACGAGGACAGGCAAATGGAAGAGGCAGGAAAGGTGATGCCTGTGGCCATCTACTGGTACAAGCTCCACAAATGAGCTTGGGCTCTGAAATGCAGTAGTGGTGCTGGACTCACGCTCAGAATTCCTGCGTAGATACATGTTGTATGATTTGACCAATGACTTCTTACAAACAAGAAAATGTTCTTTGTTATCAGAGCATTTCATTCAACTACCTCAATTACCCCCTTGCCTCTTAAGTGTTATCTAAAATACAAAACAAAGTACAATAATAGGATGGGATGTTACAGAGAACTGGTTGGCTTTTAGTGCATTAAGTTCCTGGATATTATTTATATTTTCTGTTTGTGTAAAACCTGTCATTGACTATTTAATGTAAAATTACCATTGCCTGAATAGGTGCTCAGATCATAGAAGCTGTAGCTGGAAGCTGACAGCTGGCAGAGCTGTCTTGTAAAAACTCTAAAATGCATTAGAATGCACACAAAAAAGTAATTTTTTAAATGAGAGAGAAGGAGAAGAAAAAGAGCCCTTTGTCCCATTTAAAAGGGGAGAATTCAGACTTTGAGAGAGAATTAAAAAGGGGGATTTCAAACATTCTTTTAAAGGTTTTGTTTTCCTTTTAAGATTCAAAAAAGTCAAGCACTCTTGCTGCTGCCCCAGTCCCTCATGCAAGATGGTCTCATGCTACTCCGCCAATACCTAAAGCAGGAGGAAGAGATTTCCAAATAAAGTGCCAAAAGCAACTACCAGGTCACCAGCAGTGCCTGCCCAGGTCCTAACCCATGGCACTAATTATCCATCTGCCTTGTCAGCTGCCTGAACAGATTCTCCATCCTATGGCTCGGCACAGGAACAGGCTGCCTTTCCTCTTCTCACACATCTTACCACGGGTAGGTTTGTTTGGAATGATTTTTAAACTTTGTTCTAGCTATTCTGTTTGCACCTTCACTCCTCTCATTACTTGTTTCACTGCTCATTTACTCACTGGAACAAAAATTCTTTGAGACAAGCACTAAAGAAGCGAATGTTTGTGAACAGAAACCAAACTCATTCCCTTCAGGAAGCTGGCAACTCACTGCACCGTGATAAAACAGAGGTACTCACCTTTAAATCCTGGCTTTTGAAAGCAAGGAGAAACTCACATAAGCACAAAGCCCATAATACAAAACCCCAAATCCACAAATATCTCCTGTGAGCGGGGCAATGCACTCACCATGGTGGGGAGCAGCCCATAGCCCTGGAGCAGCATTGATGAGCAGCTTGGTACTTGGCAGTCCTTTGCACAGGAAATGCTGTCACCTGAACAAATAAAGGAGATATCCTGTCATGGGCCATGGAAGCCTCTCTTTCTCACTTGTATCAGTATAATCTGAGGGAAAAGGGAACCACAAGGAGGGGGGAAGAGCAGTGGCCTTTGACTGCAACTTCCCTCTTGCAGCACCCTGGTCACAGGCTGCTGCTGCCTACCTTAAATCCTTTAATTCTTCACCAAGGCAAGGGGATATTTTCCACCTTCACAGCTTCTTCACAGCATGAATTAGTGAGCTGACTCTACCCTAAACTACATCCCAGCTCCCATCCTCTCTGCACCAAAGCCATCATTACCTGCAGAGCAAACAATAGCACAGAGTGAAGGGTAAAATCTCTGTTGAGATCTAGAAAGTGACTGCTCCTGGCTTCCTAAGGGGCTGTTCCCCTCAGCATGGCACTGGCTGTGCAATGCATTTTCTTTCACACACAGTACTCTGGGTTTCTTAATATCTTGACTGCTTCTTCCAGTACATTAGTCCCATTTGCTTCTACAGCTACATCCCTAACCAGCCTAATTTGTCTTCTTTATCATCTTGAAAAAATTTTGAAAGGCAGCTCAGAAATTTTTCTATCTGAGTTTTCCAAGCATATTTCACTATTCCAGTGTCTGTTATATTGAGCTTGGAGCATCCTCATATCTACAAGGTATGAGAGATTTCATTCAGTGCAGATCCCTTATAAAGTCTAAAGGCTCCACTCAAACACCAGACTGGGGTGGCTCCACATTTGCTTTTTCACACTCACATTAAACAGACTTTAAACAGTTGACTTATTTGTGGTACATGATGTTGCATGATCTGGAAATTAAGTATCAGGAATGTATTTCACCCCCAAGTCCCAAGAGGTTAATAAAGGAGTCTGTTTGCTGATTGTTTTCCTGAAATATAAACTTGTAAAAGTACATTAGTTCCTCATCAATTTGCAGTTTATCTCTACGTTTTCCCTGATGGCCTTCCCAACAGCATCCTGGGGAGGAGTGAAAGGGCTACAGGGATTCCAGAACAAATCCTTTGCAGAACAATTTACAATATGTACATTTGTTTACTTCTGCCATAATCGCTACATCTGCTTTCCTGACACTAATTAATTAGGCCTCATTTAATTAATTGTGTTCTCTGAGGAAGGTGCTGTTGACATTTTGCAGCTGGTACTTGAGAGGGGAGCTGTGCAAGGCAGAGTTCCTGACAGCATCCCTGGTTTGAAGTCCTGCAGCTCCCCACACACTGCCAGTGCCCGTGGCCCGCGCAGCTGGCAGGAACCCGCTGGATCTGAGCCTTCAGCCCTCCTGGAACTGCCAAAAAAACTTCAAGTGGAGAAGTAACAGTCCAAAATCTGACTTGAGTCTAAATAAACCCCAAACACAGATGTAGATAGCATACCTTGAGTTTCCTCCCAGTGAGGCCTCTTCCTCTATTTACTTACATAGATTTATCTCAACTTCCTTGGGTCACACTCGGATGTGACGGGACAGGACTTGTCCTGGAGCAAGTTAATAACAGCCCCACAGGTCTGCCCTGCACATCATTCCTGTGTGTGACTGCACGACTTGTTTTACACAGATGGGCAATCATACACACAAATGCTCCTATAATTCATCCCAGAGTTGCTGAACTGTTTGTACAGGCAACTTTCCATCTATTCCTAGCACTCCACATGCAACAGAGGTGTTTTCTCTTGTTCCCAAAATATTATTCTTCATTAACTGAATTTTGGTAAAACAGCCATACCTTTGAGAGCTGGAGATTCTTAATCTCCTAACAGACTCTTTGAGGTCAGGGGAAGAAGAAAGTCTAATATTTTCCACAGTGTTATGTAGCCTACTAATTTCTTGTCAAAATGGCATGTGTTTACCATCCCTCACTGATACCCTGACTGGACTTTGGCAAGGAAACCTTTGCCAACAACGAGCAAAACCTGCACATTTCTCCCGGAGAGCTATTTTTTAAGAACACTTCCTTTAAGGAAAATTCCTCTCACAAAATTTCATGGCTGACTGAGATGTCCTGCTCCCAGCCTGGCTGCACGATTTCAGCAGCATCACACCAGAAATAAATGGGATTGTTTTTGGTGCCACAATGTCACATGCATTGACCATATCCCTGGCAACAGCGAGCCTGCCCTGTGGCTGTTTGAGAAGAAAGAAATTGAGTGAATCAGAATAAGCCACAGTCCCTGCAAAAAGGAGGGGGGAAAGAAAAGAAAGGAAGAAAGGAACAGCCACAGAGTGGGGTCTGGGAAGATTAGGTGCTGGTTTGAAAACACTGAGGAAATGGACTGAAACCCAAAAGATTACTTGTCTACTTTCTAGCTGCAGCAATAATCATTCTCTGCTAATTACCTTCCCTTTTGTGCCATGGGTGCCATTAGCAGTGTCCCAGCAGTGCCCAGGGGTGCACAATGCATGTGCTGGGGGACGTGCCATGGCATCAGCCACATTTCAGGAAGGAGTTTCAATGCCTGAGTTTATTTTGTTTTGCTTGCAAACATCTGAGCTCTCTAATTTGGCAAAAAGAAAAAAAAAACAACCAAAAAAGCACTGCATGTCATTCTCTTTAGGGCTCCACATAAAAATCCTATCAGTGCTTTATAGACAGCAGTATGGTGGTTTTCCTAGCTTCAAATGCTTTCCTGTTCCTGCTACTCATCCAGATGGAAACATTCTGCAAACAAAAGCAGTACAGTGAAGGCAGTACAGTGAGTTTGCTCCTGGACACTTCAGATTGCACATATTTGTCTTACTCTTTGCTGTTGGCCAATCTGTCATTGAAGGCCATAACTACAGGTTTATCAGAAATGCAGAAAAGCCCTCTGTTCCTGTCTCTTTCACTTTGTTTTTCCTGCAAAGCAAGTTGTCAGCAAACAGCAGACAACACTCAACTGCAGTAAGACAGGTGATTACAAAAAGTAAGAAATATTTGATTTTTCTGAACGTTTTCTGTCTCGATCTGTACCCAGGGTGCTGCTTCCACTTGAAATTTTTTCATGGCTGTTATCTGAAGCCCACAGCTTATAACAAAAAGAGCTGATTATGTAAAACCAAAATGCCATGGGGCTGTCAAAGCCAAATAACCTGGGTGCAAAGCCCAGAGTGGGCCTGAAGCCTCTGCACTCGTGTTTCACAAGGGCTTTTGCTGGCTTCCAGATCGAAAGGGGCACACAAGGTAGGGAGCACTGGCATCCTTAAATTTTGAATCACCAGGGCATCTTAATCTGATGTTTTGTTGGGTGATTTTGCAGTGCTCCTCCTCCATGTTACCATAAACAGTCTAAAAATGTGTGAAACTGCTCCCTCTTGCAGGATAAGGTTTGAATTTTAATTTTTAACTAATCACTAACAGAAACTATCTTTTCAGAAAGGCTGTTGTTACTGTTAAATTAGGAAGTCAAAAGTCAGTTTTACGTAGAGCAGTTTGGTTTTTAGTGGAGCTTATTACTAGAATGAAGGCATGGCTTTGATAATTTTGGAACACATCCAAACTACAAATCAGAGTTTTTAACTTCCAAAGTTAGCATGCAGTCAGTTGCCTTTGTTTTTCTCTTTCCCCCCCCCCCCCACAGAGCTTTGGCAACTTCTACTCTAGCTGTGCAAGTTAAGAGTAGTGTTATCTGCAGGATTACTGCCAGAATTAAAAAAAAATCATCACTTTAGACTCTTGCATCAGAGAAGGCCTGTCATGAAAGGGAGCTGGAGAGATCTTTCCCCTTGAGTAAAGCAAATGACATGAAAAAAAGCTGAGAAATGCTGTTCAAAGCCAACATCACACCCTGGGACAAGATCAAGACTCTGGAAGGTTTCTAGGTCTTGGAAGGCTGGGTTCATAGGAAGAGTGGCAAACTCACTTTTAATACAAAGAAGAAATCTCTTAAAAAAGAAGACTGAATGAGTTTAAGTAAGTACATTTCCTTTAGGCTCTCTTCAGGAGCTTGGATCCCTCTCTCAAGAAAGCTCCAGATGCTCCTACCTCTTGCTTGTCTCTGGAAGTTTCAGCTCTAAATTATGAACATGGTAGTGAACATCAATGAAAGAAAAACAAATAAGGAATAAAGGGCTTGACTGGGAACCAGGCAGGAGCTCAGGCAAAGCTTCTCCCTGGTTACATGGGAGAAGCTCCCACTGCTGCCCAACAAAGGCCCCTGTCTGGGGTGAAGTGCAGAGGAGGGGCAGCAGAGAGGAAATCCTCTCTTCCTGCCTCAGCACCATGTTCTACCTCTGCAGACATCTCTGGTATTCCTTGGCAGCACCTCACACTGAGCTCACCTCCAGTTTGTACTGACATGCTGTAAACACCAGCCCACGTCCCAAAGCTGGGCAGGAGAGAGGTTTTTTTTACTCTCTGTCCCACCAACCCTTGTCTTTATAGGAAACTCCAGGGGCACTTAAATTTATTTTCCTACTGTGTTTGCACAAAATATTTATGCAGGAATAGAGGGAATTAACAAAACATCCCCCAAACCAACCAACCAACCTCAGGCTATGCAAACTGCTCCTCCTCTCCCTCGCTGGCAGTTTGGAGGAGTCCTGACAGTGTCACACAGGTGGCACCTGAGCAGGTGCTGCACTGCCATTCCCAGGTTTCCACAGATCAGGCTTTGCTTCACCTCCAGCATGGCTAAGTCACGCTCCTGTTGAACAGAAAATACATGACATTTTGCTTCTTGCAAACCGCTCCTTGTTGTAAGAAACTGTTTGTGACATGCCCAGCCCTAGAGGAGTGCCAGGCCAAATTAATAATTTTTTAACAAAGCATTTGGCTCGCTTCTGATGAACAGCAGAGGTCAGAGGGCAGGGATCTATGCTGAAAGCTAATTGCTAAAGTTATTTGTCTGGCTTGTGTTAGGTGCTGGGATCCTGCTATACAAGTCAGAAGTGCAGAGTGCCCTAAGTGCAATAGTGTAATTTAAATGCTTCTAACACAAGAGAGAAACAATTCACTCATCTCATTAGAGGCTAAGCTATTTACATCTGGACAGCTTCTCCTCTTTGATCTTGTAAGAAAAAGGAATGGAAGTTTAGGACACATTCAATTGCTTTTGTAAAGGCTTGGATCCAAGCAAAACACAGTTATAATCTCGGAAATAACAATGAGGGGTTGTAAACTTATTCAATACCCTCTGACCAGTTCTAGATACCAAACCAGAGAATTCCAATGTTAAAGAATACAAGAGTGCTGACTCCTGGTTTCTATTTGACTCCCATTGCAAACCTCATCTGTATGCTACTAAACAAAACAATATCCTTCTCCCTGTGGACACATGAGTGAGCTATATTGACATTGTTTGGTTTTATTTTTTGCCCCTCAAAGTGTACAAAAAACTGCAAGCACTGTAGCCTGAAAATTTCCTGGGTAGAGAAATCTCTGCTCCCATCTATTGGTGAGCAAGAGAAGAATGCCCATAAAACCAGTAAATCTGTTTGGTTGTTTTACCCAGGTCCCTGGAGGGACAGATAATCCAGGGGTAGGGGCTCTCTGCTATCATCTGCTTGTTCATAAATGTAGTGGCTTTTCTTTTCTTTCACTCCTCATTCTTCCAGTGCCACTTCTGGGGAGATGTCATAGTTACATTTCAGTGACCACAAAGTCCTACCAGTCTTCTCAGGATGGCTTCTCTGTTAGTTCTTGCTGAAGATTTAATGAGTAGGCATGATGGGGAAACAGATCCATGATGGGGCTGAACAAAGGAAAGGTTTTTTTAATGCAAACCATGGTAACAACATCAGAAGTGAAACATCTTGGGGGTTGGACTAGGTGGTCATTAAATATCCCTTCCAACCCAAACCATTCTGTGATATTCACTGAAAATTCTTACTAAATCACTAAGTAATTAATTTGATTTTAGATTAGGTTTTAGGAAGGAGATTCCAAAAGCAACAGAATATCCATTTGCAGCTGGCTGGCAACAGGCCTGCCCAGGCAGAAATCAGAACTCTGGGGCTGTGGTATCCAAACTACTAAACAAGGAAACAAGGAAATTTAGCACAAGGGCAAGGAGAAACAATGGCCATAAGGAATGTGTGCCTACAGAAACCTCATGGCATCAGCTGGAAACCAAATCACTGGACTGTTGCCAAAGATGCTGAATTAAATAGATGATTCTATTTACTGTGGACTGTTTTCCCAAAGTTAATGGTATCTTTGCCTTGCCACTAGCAAAGGCCTTGCGTTTTCAAAGAGTTTCATACTTGCAAGTGATGAACTACTGCCTGAAGGTGCTTGGAAAGCATTCCAGGTGGGAAGGGGCACAGTGCTGTACACAGCTTTAAAGAGCTGTCATTTATTGAACACAGCCTTATTGCTAGGAGTTGAGTTCTGGGTATCCACTGATTAGGGGTGGTGGCAAAAGTGGAGGAGAAAGTAGTCAAAAGGAAGTGAATTACTGGATTCATATGGAAGGGCTGGATTTCTGAGCTCACCAGCTTCTTTGCTGGAATTTTCTCAGCATCTGAATCTTAAGTGAAGCCTCACTGCCATTGTTAGGAGCAACATTCAGTTCTTACCATGCTCTCATTGGTGGTCACTGCTATTCCCAGATCATTAGGAAGAGGAACAAGCACAGTAAGGAATGTGAAAGAGGGCTGGAGGGAAAAGATGCTGCTGAATAAATCCATACCGGGGTGAACACAGCTCTGAGACAGAATATCATTCAGCAGGAAGGTTTATCACTATGAACTGGCATGGTGCAGTTGAGCTGGGGTTTTCTAAAGAGAGCTGCACCCACAGACAGCTGACTGATGAGTTCACTGGATAAAAGACTGTTCAGGAGTTCATCCACTGAAAGGCTCTTTACAGGCTCCACTTTCTCACGGTCCCCCTCTGGAAGGAGTTACTGTGCTTGTAAGAGTTCCACAGCCCATGCCTGTCCTCCCATTGTTTCAAGTTAAGGGAACATCAGCTGGTTTTGCTATTGTGAGCAGGGGCCACGATGGAGGGCTAATTGCTTCTGTTCAGCTAAATGTCTGTTTTATGGGGCCAGGCTATTGCCGGCACCCAGCTGGACAATGGGACAGCGGCCTGAGCCTGTGATCTCCCTCAGACAGTGGGCATTTAGGCCACTTCTGAGGGAGCTGGCAAGAAAACTCCTTGTTTCTTTTTCCACACAATAAACAGAACTTCCAAAAGATAATTAGGTAATTCAGAGTGGATAATGATTATCCATGGTTTGCAAGGAATTTCTTTTTAACAAAGACTCCTCTGCATCTGTACTACAAACTGATTTTTCTGGGAACTTGCTATCAGCCAGAGAAGGCAAGCTTCCCAGAGGAAATCTGTAAGGTGGGAAGCATTTGTTAGTGCTAGATGCACACAAGGATACATAAAGGTTATTCCTAGCAAGCCACACTGCATCCTTGCTACAGAAAATTTGAACATTTCTACCCCTAGGTGAGATCAAGGTACAGAAACACATATTCCTAAAAGAATGCCTTTCTCTGGGGCTTTGGGGTTTTGTTTTGAGACCAGTTCCAGGTTCTGTAAGAGGCAGGCTAGAATCATGCTTTATTGCCTCTGTAGCAAAAAACTAATCCTAATAAATTTTAACCAGCCAGCTGATTCTGCAGCACCAAGATACAGAGCTTATTCCAGCTGCTTTTCCTTTCTTGGATGCTCAGGTGATTGAACACCATGACTGAACACAGCATTTCAGGGATGTTGAGGGGCAGAGATGAGATAGCGTGTGCAGGGTGTTCCTTAATGCTGGCCTACTTGAATGATGAATATTAAAGAAGCCCTATGGATGTTTCCTGGCATCCTGTAATGGGTTCTTCACAGAAAGTCAACCTAAGCAGGCCTGGATATTGACTTGGAACTCAGCTTCATTCATTACTTACAAGTGAGGGTGTCAAGACACTTTTCCAAACAGAGATGGCTTCCCTTGTGGATGACTGGCCTGGTCTCCCTAAATTTCAAGCCTTGTAGATTTCTCCTATTCCCAGGTCATTTTTTAATTTGAATTCCAAATATTCCCGCCTTTCTTTTTCAATCCAAAATATCTGGGCTAAAGAAGGTAGTCAGAAAAAATGTGCTTTATCCAACTTGCAATAAAGACATAATTTTCAGGAAACACTATGAGTTTTACAGATTAATCTAAAATGGCAAAATTCAAGCACAACTGTTCTTCACATCTAGCGGGCCCAGTAACAACTACAAGAAAGAAAATTAAAAACAGGAAAAAAAGCCATACGTGACTTTTGTCCCATATTATGCCTGTAGCTTAATTACAGAACTGCATTGTGTGCTTAACTAAAAAGCAGTAAAGGCACTGCAAGAAGTACCATTAATGAGTCAGCATCACCCCCTGAAGATCAGCTTTGTTTCTGGAATTTTTCTGCTGGAAACTCCTTAAATTCCTTAGGTTCACCTTTCCCTCCAGCAGCTCCTATCCAAGTACAAACTAGCAAAGGGTGAGGACAGGTAAGAAGCAAGATCACAATCAAATCCTACCAGTTCAGCAGTGAGCATCCAGCAGGCAGAGGGTGAACTGGATGAGGAGGCAGGAGCTCAGAGATCCTTGTCCTCACAGGAGATTTGGAAGCTGAGAATGGTCTCCCATGGGATGAAGGCACAGGGTGAAAAAAGGAGAAAGCATGTGGTGAAAAAAATGCAGAATGGGGGTGATGCAGAGAAGCTGAAAGTTGTATTTAAGAAGTTCATTGTGAACACAGAGTGCTGCAGGAAGCAGCAAGCTTATCAGAGATCTTTGCATTGCCTACAGTATCAAATGTTATGTTCACAGGGAGACCAGACAAACAAATTGGCAGGATATGTCAATAGAGTCTAGACTGGAAAAGGTCTCCTGAGAAATTAATTTCCAAATCTTTAATCTGCCCCATTTTATATATTTTTATCTGCAATAGTGCACCTTTTCACACATTCCTACTTGGAGAAAAATGCAGTTAAGTACTGTTGAAAAAAAAAAATGAATTAATGTGCTCTTTTCTTGATGTAACTTCACATTTTCCCAAATGCAACTTGAAGCCTCACCCAGGGAAATATTTACATATGTGCTTGTGTCATTCTGACTGCCCCCACACTTCCTGTACTCACTGGAGCCCATCTGATGCTTTAAACTAGGTGTTGAAATGCCCTACTGAACCAAAGCCACTAATTCCGATTTTTTTTTTTTTTCTTTAAGGTGGAGAACAAAGAGATATCTCCCTCTTGGAAGCCTCAAGGGTTGGCAAGAAAGGAGATGATGTGGGAAACCTTGTGCCCCTCTTCTCCCAGGTGACATGAAGAGCACTGCCAGATGTACCATGTCAGAAGTACTGCAGCAGTGTTTTTTCCTAAGATGTGCAAACCTCAATTCTTAGGTCTTTTCAGGGAAAAAACCTCACTTGATCTGAATGCAACAAAGAACAGGTATCAGATTGTTTTGAAATGTGTACACTGTTGCAGCTCATGGACATTCTTCTGGTATTTTACTCAAAGAGCTGTCAGTGCATGCACACTAAAAGAAGAAGTTGAACAAGCACAGCCCCTGAAGAGATCATCAATATTTCTTTTCTCCTGATCTGACTCTTTCTTTAAATCCTTTTCCCTTTCCCAGAGAAGTGTATCAGATTGTTCTGAACAGGATGCCTCAGCTGTGACTTATGCACAGGACACCCACCAGTGCAGAGTATCTGCTGATCAGGCTAATGCTGAAATCACTGTGATTTGATGCCATGATAAAACACACCACAGTGGCAGAGCACACAGGCACTTATTTCCTGTTGCAGACAAACACCCATTGAGCATTCCCCACCACATCTGGGGAACCTGTCTTACCCTATTGCTTTTTTTGTTGCTTTTCAGGATATTTCACTGAAGGAATGAGAACAAATCAACTACAAACTTGCAGGGAAAAAGCACACGAATTTTAGATGTTAATCTCCAATTACCAGTGACTGAAAGGGCAAAGGACCCTCCTCCAGTGCCACACTCAATATTCCTCAAAGGTGAGCTCTTTCTACAGCCCTCACTTTTCTTTGTCAGCTCTTTTCTGACAGCAGTTAGGGGTTTTTAGATTTATCTCTAAGATTCTTCTGCAT
>VYZP01001915.1:0-37392 GCA_013400635.1 Hypocryptadius cinnamomeus | reverse complement strand
CAGTGGGAGGGATAGGATTGCTAGAACTAGGGGAGGCCTCCTTTTCCTTATTTGTTATCATTTAACAGAATCTGAAGGCATCTTCCTTTGCAGAGAGCAGGAAATCATTCCTGTGCAGCTCCAGGGCCACACAGAGGTTATGGTGCCCATTTCACTTATGGTGTTAAACAACAGAGGGTTTCAGAACTGTAGTGGGGCTGTACCAAGTCACCAAACCCTGGCCAACAGAAAACAGAAGACCACGGGCATAGTGGAGAGTTTCTGACTTAGCAAGAGATGAAAACACAGTGCTCTTTAGCTGCCTTCTCCCTCCAGTGTTCTCAAATACCACTGGTTGGGTTCCACTAGAGGGGAGAATTCTCAGGGTGACATTTGGAAGCACGTGGTCAGCAGAGAAAAAACCCCAGCCAAAACATTCCTGTTAATTGGTGATTGTTTTTTGAAACCTGAGCGTTATGAATCCATGTTAGGCTCTCAGCCTTTGCTCTAAGTCTGCTTGAAAACTTGAAGTTTTGTGGCAATGAACTGTGGCATCCTATTGAGCAGGACTAGTGTACATACTGTGTACATGCTAACAAACACAACCTGACTCCTGCATGTCACTGGGAAATTAAAAGGATTGTGATTATGCACATTATCTGTCTACAATGCCTGCATCTGAGACACAGAGTATAGCTGCCACTTCAGGATGAGGCAGCCCAAGCCCTGCCAAGACCTGCGAGGTGCTTGCCTTATACAGAGTGAAATGTGGTGTCACTGACTCCAGCAGCGAAATTCTCAAGGAGCCTTGTGTTCTGCCCAAGATGCACTGATATTCCCCATACATGGCAGCAAGTGTTTTACCAGAACAAGCATCATTTGTGCTAATCAGAGAATATGCAATCACCAAAGTGACTTGTAGTGGTATTTATGAAATGTGAATCTTGGATTTATTTTGCACAGACCGTCTCATTTTTCTATCCAAAGCTGCTTGTTATGCAAACTCCAAGGACTGTTAAATATCGCATGACATTCAAAAACCAGAACTTTCCAAAGCCCCTTTTTATTGGGGTTTTTTTTCCTCTCTTTGGCTAAATCTATTCTGGGTTAATATTCTTTTCAAAGTTAACCTTTCCTGATCAGTGCTTTTAATGCAGCTGTTCGAGTCAGCCAAGGAAGATGTTATGAAGTCTTCTCTCCCATTGCTGCCTGACCAAGGATGTTTCAATAGAAACATGGTCCTTTTGATCTGATTTATTTGGGAGTTCTTCTTGTGCAGCTTGTATCTCAGCAGAAAACCTAACAATCTGTTTGCTCTTACTGGGAAAAAAGAGATTGTCGCCCTGCCAACATAATTACATTGGTGAGTTAGGGAATAATGAGTGAGAACAGATGAAATATTCAGATATAAATAGTCTGTTTTCATGTGCTGTGATTGTCGCTAATAAGGCAGGGATGTGTGGTTTGTGGTTCAGGGACAGGATGAGGAACCAGGACATCTGGATTCCTTTCCTAGCTTTACCACAGTGTATTGAAGAAGCCATCAAATCTCTTTGTGCCCCATCAATTGGAAGTGGATAATAATGCTCTGGGGAGTAATTCTTTAATGCAGTCATCTTCAGATGTTCAGGAGGGAAGAACAATACAAGTGTACACTTTTTGCACACTAGAAGTCAGTCCAACTAAAACTTTAAATCCAGATACCTAAGAAGTTTGTGAATTAATTTCTCCTATCCTAACTTGAGTAATTTGATGCACTTGCAATGAGAGAAAAACAAGAGGAAGATTAAAACCAGTACAGAGTGTTTGAACACAATCCTGTAAGTTTGTGATCTTAAGCTTTCTGGGACAAGTTTTTTGTCTTTACACACTTTACACTTACAACAAAGAGTTGCCAATGATGTCCTTGACTGAAATGTCCTCATTTGTTCAAATCCTGAAAACTACTTAGGCCTTAACTCAGAAGGCTTGGTATAATTTAAAAGAGGCCCACAGTGGCCACCTACGCAAGGGATGTGTTTCCCCCAGACTGTCTGTATTTTGTTCACTGCAGCTGTAAGTAATAGATCATTAAACCACAGATTAAAAGCATGTAATTGCTATAAAAGTAATTAAAGACAAGATTAATCTACCTAGGAGTAAATAAGCAAATTTGGCATGTAAATCATAGTGAAAAAGAGTTGGGGTTTTTTTTAACATGCATATGGTAATGGAGAGTTAAAAGCAGAGCTGCTTCTTCAGCTGAGGAAAGGAAGAAAGAAACTGTGCTTAGGAGTTGAAAGCCTTGAGTTTAAACGACTTGGGATGAGCACTGTATTATTTTAAGGTTTCTACTACTTATTTAAATTTCCAATTTACTCAAAATGAGAGTCTGTAATGCTCTAGTGTTTTACCTGGGTGTCAGATGGCTCTACCTACACTGGAAAGCTAAACAGGAGCAGATCCACAGCTGGTAGTGGGGATCCCACATCCACACTTCACATGTGGCTGAATTTTCCAGTCTAGCCCCTTGTCTGGACTGGCTGGAGCTTAGGAAGTGTGCTCTTGGAGTACCTTTCTGATGTTGGTTTCATCCAAAAGCCAGTTCCTATGCTCTGACCTGAGGTGCAAGGAAAAGCATGGTAAGTGGGAGAAATCAGGAAATTTGCTTCAGAAGTGCCCTTCTGATCTGACCTAAAATGACAACCTACCCTCACCTATTTGTACTGTTATCACTGAATAAGGGCAGCACAAGGGCTTGATTTGCACTCGGAATCCAGCTGGCCAGGCAAGGCTGAGCACAAATTTCCCTTTGCTTTCATGGAGGCTTTGCTCTAAATCACTGCAGTTGGACACCGCTGAAGCAGCAGCTGGAATACTTATCCTGCAGTATAATTTCAGATTTCTTTGATAAAACAGGCTTAAGGCTATGTGTAAGAGAAATTGGCTTCAGTTTGTTGATTTTAATCTCATTTGAGACCATTTTTGGGAACACTGCAATATTGGCACAGGAGGCACAGTTACAGGGAGAATTAGCTCTTCACCATCACTCTAAGTTAATTCTGTGTGTTCTGTGATGCTGAGGGAAAAGCCAACCTCCTGATGCACAAGAAATGCTCCAGGAATCTCTAGTGATTAATTTATTTCCCAACTGACTGGTACATTAAAACACAGAATAAAAGTCTGTGGTTTAACCAAGTCCTTCCCCTTTCCTATATCCAATCCTTGCTTTCACCAGGAAAAATGTGGGCACATGGCCTGCCAGGAAATCCTTAGCATGGCCCGCCTGGGTCTGCAATAAGGAGATGCAGGGAGCAGCATCCAGGGCTTACTGCTGAGATCCCTCATCCACCTCCAGAACCTTAACAAATGAGGGCACTCAAAGAGACAGGGAATAGGTACCTGGAGGCTCATATTCTTCTTCATAAAAATTGCACTTACAATGATTCACATCACACTAATGTTCCTAAAAAGACATCTCAAAGCAAAACACACTCACGCACATAAACTCTAGCTGTGCATCTGTGTATGCATGGCCACGTAAATAACTATCTTTATGTGGTGAGACAAAGCAGCCTCAACTACCAAAAGATTTAGCAGCACAAATTCTTTTCCTACGGCACAAATCCCACTAGTAGTAATTTCATCTCGAAATGGAAAGCACAGCATTGCATTATTTGAGCACAAAGGCCAAATTTCCCTGGTTGGCAGTTAGACCCCAAGCTTATACAAACACAGCAGGAAAAACCTGAAATGATTTTGTTTCCTGGTGGCACTAATTCCATTGCTGGAGAAAATGTAATTATATTTATGTTGACTTTATAATGGTAACTGTGCAGGCAGACTCCATCCTCTCTGTTAGGCCAGATAGAGCTGAAGCAGCAGCAGAGAACTAAGGAATGCCTGCTCCTTGGTGGCAGTGCCTGGAGCCCAGGCAGTCATTTCAACAGTAAAAGTTTATTCTGTGTAAAAGATAGTTATGATTTAATTGTGTCTCAACTACAAAACCTGTCCTTTTCATGGAGATGGGAATTGCAGTCATTCATTGGTGATACCTTATTAATATGTGGTGGCATTTTCAGGTATTTATTCTGGATATTGAAATTTACTATGTTACAGGAGATGTGCCAGCCTATCCTATTGTTCTCTCAAGGCACTGTGTCAGTGTGAGATGTCACTAGTCCTGAAGTCTGGATCACGTTTTTGTTCATCACTTCTCTTGCACAAATGGTACCACTGCCCACAACAGAAGCAGAACTGAGGGAGGGTGTTTCAATCCAGGGCTGAAAGATTTCTTTTTCCTTATATAATTTATAAAGAATTCTAGAGCTGCAACTGAACTAAATTAAGCAATTAGAAGACAGAAAGAGCTAAACAACTTATAATTTTCAAAACTTAGACTTTGGTTGAAAATAACATTCCAGGACAAGAGAAACACATTGCTTTTTTAACAGGTTACAAAAAAACAACTAAGCACAAAAAACCACCCCCTTATTGTTTGTGTCTGCTGAGCCTAATTTTCTTTGTCTTTTCCCTCCCTAGTCTTACAGCAGGACAAAAGCCATGGTTACAGTACCTGTAATTAGGATACCAGCAGATGGAATAGTTAATCATGCCCCAGCTAAGCATTGTGCAT
This sequence comes from Hypocryptadius cinnamomeus, assembly GCA_013400635.1. NCBI lineage: Eukaryota > Metazoa > Chordata > Aves > Passeriformes > Zosteropidae > Hypocryptadius > Hypocryptadius cinnamomeus. The sequence continues at coordinate 32,798 of VYZP01001915.1, read as the reverse complement.
GTTGCTGGGGAAGTCAGCTAAGGTAGATTCATTTTTTCTAATTTAAGCATATAAAAAAGAAGCACCTGGTTTAACCTCCCATCCCACCTCCCTCTGCCTTCAGCGGGGAGGGAGAGGAACAGACAAGGCTGGGCTGTGGGTGGAATCACTTGCTCCTTGGTGGTGCCTCCTCCACCACTGGGGAGGGAAGTGCTGGTGTATCTGAAACTCAGTTTTCTCTGTTAAACTGCAATTTTATCCTTTCTTACCACACAGAAGAGGCAGGAAGATGACTGCCAGACATGAGGGCAGCCAGGGGCACACAGGAGCCACTGACAGCCTGTGCACTTCTTGATCTCCCCATCCTCCACTGCTGGATGTAGCCAAAGAGGTGGTCAGCGTTCACATTCCAAGCCTGTGGCACAAATCTGGCTGAGCTTGGTTTTTTCCATTTTCATCAACATTAAAAATATGTCCTGTACATGGTGGCACTTCTGGCATTCACCACATAAAGGCCTGTGCAGGCACCACATTTTCATAAATGCTTCATGGTAGCCTGCAGATTTCACAAGATTACATTGGCTTAAGCAGGAGGAATTTTATGGGACTTACCAATGTTATCTGAGGGAAATACAGCTCCCAGATGGTGATTTAGTTTTTTTTCTCCCCAAAATACAGTTATAATAGGGGGACTAGTGTATGTGAACACCAGAACAAAGTTTATTAAAGGACACTTGAACCCTTTTAGATATGGAGCTTTCAACAGCCTTAGCTTTTGCTCAACTTTTTCAACTTGGTTAGTATTTTGTTCAATTTTTTAAGGACAATAATACCAAAGATATAATTCTGAAAGCAACAGAATTAAATTGTCAGAAAACTCTGCTATTAAAATCACCTTTAGTTGCTCTCAATTTCTTTTGGTTAGTTGATTTTTACCTGGGAAGGTTTAGGAGGTCAGTTTTACTATATAATACATTGAGTTGATAATAGATGGAAAAAAAAGTGATTTAATTTATTTTAGTCAAAATAAATAACTCTTATTGAGGGAGTAACTCTTAAGTATGAACATAAAGTTGTTGGCACTGTTAAATTCTAAAATTACTACATGAAATCTAATAGGGAGCCAGTATATGAAAGCACTAAAATTTTGTATTATGGGTCACCTCTTTCTAACTTCATTTGGAATTATTTATCTGCTTGCAAATTTAATTAGATCCATACTATGCAAAATATATAACATACAAGTTAGAAATGTATATATTAATTTGAACAGAATAGCAGATAATGTAAACTTCTTATTTTAATCCCCAAATCATGCCTCTTGGAAAAAGAAAAAATTGCAGACTGCTTTCATATATTTTCTGCCTCTTTTGCACTCCTTGCCAGAGCTAATTCTGCAGTGCAAGGAAGAGCATCATTGCATGGATCCTGCCCTGTCCAGAGTACTGGAAATGTCACAGTAGCACAATCACAGTCCCGCTTCCTTTACTAGACGAGATTGGAACAAACATCTGTGCATTTGAATGACCATCTAAATGAACCTGAGTGTGGCAGGGGCCTCCTTTAGCAGTGTCCTGTCACTACAGGAAATGAGGCTGTAATTTCACATATCTGATTGCAGGAGGGCTGTTCAGCAGCCAAGCAGCAGGTCCAATGTAAAAGGCAAATCAGAGGTATCTCACATCTGTGGACTGGTTTTGTTGCACCTCAACACTTCAGTACTCTATCACATAGAAAGCCTTGTGTTCCTCAAGCAGAGAATTCCTAATCTGTTTATGTGACATAGGAAAGAAAAAAGGAGATAACCTTTTTTAAAGTTTTATTCATTCTAAACCAGTCATCATCTGAAGCAGAAAATGTGCTTTTCTTCCTGCTCACATTATGTTTTTCTTTTGTCATATTTCCTGGTGTGCTATCTCACTCTTTCAAACTGTAACATTACCAAGATATGTAATTTAAGATTACACAGGAAAAGATGAAATATTAAACTAATTTATGGGTGCTTCAGGTTTTGTCTGAGCTGTGATGGATCATTCCTTCCTTCCTCCTGAGCAGTGATTTCTTTTACAAAGGTTTGCTGTTAAAATTCACCTTCTATCAAGCCTGTATCACCTTCACACACTGTCACCTGTTTCCCTGCTCTAAGCTGCTACACAGATACTGAATACTGCACATGACCTGTTTATTGGGATGTTCTTTGTGTAAATGTACAGGTTTGATTTAGTTGGCTGTCAGAAAGGCAAACAGGAATAATGGAAAATATCTTCAGCCATTTCATAGCAAACTCTCGTCATATAAAACCTGAGCTGTTCACAAAATACTTACTTTTTTACATCAGGCACCTTAGGAAATTGCTTTGCAAGCACTGAGGGCCTGATAACCAAAAAGACTGTGGCTAGTAAAGATATCCTTCCAAGGAGCCACAGGGTAGCCATTCAAAACCCCATCTGCTGTGTCCCTGTTCACCTTTGCCATGTCCCCTCCAAAAGTATAAATGAGGTGGCCCAATTACTTCAGGAGAGCTGGGTCACATTGTGCCAATAATGAATTTGCAAATATTTGAGTATTTATGAGGTGCTAACTCTTGTCTCTATGTGTTCAGCTTAGCCTGGATTCAGCTGTGATACCCAAAGCCAAGTACTTAGTGGTTAAGCCTGATTTTGCACACAGAGAAGTGTCCTGGCTTTGCATCCAAAATCCATGTTTGCCACCTACCCTTCCAACTCACCGCTGCAGGACACTGCTGAGTCATTTCCCACTGGTCAGAGCCACATAAAATCCCTGTACATAAAATCTAAGTGCACAAAGCAGACAGGAGAGTAACAGTGTGGTCACTCTGCACTCTGAATGGCCATGGCTACAATAACTACAGGCAAGGGGAATTAGGTCTTATGAGTATAAATGTTGAGCTAAAGAATTAATTTTTGTTTCTCTGAAAGAGCTCAATGAGGCATAAAAATGTTCAGGAATGTTTAGTCCTAGAGGGAATGAGATTTATCAAAGAAATGTAAAATGATGATACGTTCACCTCTGGTTCTGCAGGCAAAGAAAAGCCAAGAAACTCCAAGGCATTAACAGCTTGGAAGCTATTTTTCATTCTGCCAAGCTGTTTTTCATGCTGCTCTCACTGCCTCAAGTTTGATGCTATAGTGCAAGGCAAATCTGGTTCTGGCAAGCAATCACTAACTTGTGATAAGCATTAGGTTTACATTTAAAGATCAAAGCAAACACACATAAACCATTTTGAGTACATACATATCCTCTGCTTTATGTCCCGGCCCTTGGGTTTATAGCCCCTCATCACTGTGTTTCCCCCTCACATTCTTCGTGGGTCCAGGGACAACTGGAATCTGTATTGAAAAGAAAATGGAGTTAATTTAATTTATAATAATATGTAGTGAGCTAGATATTTCAGGCAGAAATTTTATCTATTGGTCAGTAGATGAGGCCAGAGGAACTACAAGATCTGTTACTGTCACACTCACTGGAGGGACAATGAAGTACTGAAGTTTTTGAATACTCACTGTGTTGTTTTTCTCCCCCCTGACAACAGCTAAATGATCAAACCCTTAACAATGCACATGTACTTAGACAAAATTCCCATTTATCTGACAAATCCCAATGCTAGAGCTTCCCATAACTAAAACTCATATTCAAAGATCATTGTGCCATGAGAGGGTGGAGGGTTGAAAATTTTTCCATTTCAGGGTAGATTCCACTTACTCTTCCCAGAAGTGAGCCTGCTCCACAGCTAAGCAATCCACAGGTCATCCCTATGACCAAATCCTGAAACCCTTGCTCATGACTGAACTCCACCTGGGATCCATTTATACAGGTTTTTACACTTCAATAAATCTGACCTTTTACTTCTGTTTTGTCTACCCCTTTCCACTGGACAAAAATGAAGGCATAATTTTGAAAACCTGTATCAAAAACTCAGTTTTTCCGAGCATTTTATGAAGAGTTTAAGAGATTTCAGCTCAGGCTCTAAATAAAACTCTCAAGACTTTGGTTTGAATAAAACCCAGTCTACTGTAAGGTGAAGTACTGAAATCATGATTCATTTAATGTCTTAGGAGAAACTGCCAGAGATTATTTCTGCACAGTGATTTGCATAGGTTAGGAGCTATTTATTAATCTCTATTCTATTTGTTACATGTAACAGGTTCTGCTAACATCACACGTATAAACAAGCAAACTGATGGCAGATTTACAATCATTTTGCAAAAGGTATTAGAAGTGTGCTTGTAAAAATGTATCTGAGCCTGTTCTATGTGTAGTAAACCACTGGGGGCAAAAAAAGGACACCTGACAGCTTGAAGAAACCAAGTTATCTCCGTCAATTCTTGGGAACCATCTAATCCATAAATGAAGCAACACCTTGTGAGATCACCTACCACACACATTTATGCAGGCTGAAAACTGTATCTATGTCTGGATTTACAGCAGACTTGCTGCAAAATTTCAAGTTAGCTCCTGTCCACTCCTGCCAGTTCTCCTGGCTGCTCAGTGTGTGCAGAAATCTCATCCTGATCCTTGAGTTTCCTTTCAATTGAGTTGGGGTTTTTTTAAATTGCACATCATAAGATGAAAATGTAGATAATTACTTTTGTTTTCCAAGTACCTGAAGAGTTTTAGGTTTGGCTTCTAGTAATCGTCCTTTATCTAATCCAGAAGATTGTTTTTTGATGGTCTGAAGTGCACCATTAGTTTTACATGCTCTTTTACACTGGTTTGACTTAGAACCAGACTAACTGTTTTGTTACAAATGGTTTTAGTTTCCAAGTAAACCAAGTGGCAAAGCAATTCAAAACATATTGAATTCATTTAATACATTAATAACCACAACTGGCTCTAAATCAAAAAGAATTACTCTAGACTTAAGAGAGTTTTATTTCTGACAGTTCTTACTTTTAAAAAAAAGTAAAACATATTGGATATATTCACTTACTTTAAAATAGCAAATCAGTAACACAGGGATTAACATACTCCTTTTCTTCCTCATGTCCAAGACATTTCTTTATACAGAAGAAAATGCTTGATTTCTCTTCAATGCAAAAAATAATCCTGTAAATGCACTTTTCATGTCCCAATGTGCAGCCACTTTGCTGAGCTTTTAGATTCTACAATTAGATAAATCAGATTTCCTAGTGAAGATCTAAAGCTGTAAATACAATTTATCTTCACTTCATTAGGGATCTGGGCAATTCTTGTCTTGGGAGCAGATCCTGTCCATGAACAGCTCCACCACAGCAGCTGGTCCAGCCATCACCACTACACAGTTCGTGGAAGCACGAGATGCCTTTGTACCTCCTTTTTTTTCCCGTTATATTAAAGATGTCCCACAGTGACAAGCACAGCCTTAGAGCTCTGATCTCCCAACATCAACAGAAGGCATTTGGCAGCAGGGTGATGCAGAACAGAATAGGGGGCACTTTCTGCAGCAGTGGCTCTGCAAACAACATCTGCTGAGCTGGAGGCCAGGCAGCCCTCCTGCCTGGGTGAAGGCAGCAATTGAGAACAAGCCAAGACAGCCCAGACAAGGCTTCTGGGGACTCATCAGCAGCTCACAAACTGCTGCAGGGAAGGTACCAAACCCCAGGTCCCAGTGCTTGTGAAGTGTCTGCACCCACACTTCCAAGAAGGCGTGTTCCTGGCATGGCCTGCCAGGTGGAATGGAGCAGCTCCACCACATTCTGCCCTTTCACGAGCCCCTGCTCCATCCCACCTGGTAGGCCATGCCAGAAGCATGCCAGCTGGCACTGGGTCACCAAGGTCCCATTTCTGTCACCTTGGCATGGGGGAACTACACCCTTCTCACGTGCCATTTGCATTGAGATGATTTGGTGTTGGAGAGGCCACCAAAGAGTCAGGAGGGATAATTTCTGATTGTAACTGTGCTGGGAGGCTGGACAGCAGAACTCTGCAATGGTGCCCTTGCCAGACCTCCATGCTTTCCCAACCCATCCCCACTTTATCCTGGCTTTTGCTGCAGTGCTCTTGCACATCATGCCTCCAGGACTTGACCCACACAGAGGCTGCTCCCACAGCTTGCCCCCGTGACTTTCCCAGGAATGGGAATGATTTAATGTTAATGGCTATCCTCTTCAGAATGGGTCGTGGAGAGTGGGGCATAAGAGGTCATTATTGTTTAAACACTTCTGTTTTGCCTTTCTTCTCAGAAACTTTAAATCATAAGCTTCCTTACACAGAACACCCAAACGGACAGCTTTAGGATGTGTGAGAAAGACACAATTAATTTAGTGCAAAAGATAAGACATTTCCTTGGGGAAGCACTAACACCAGGCCTATTACCCCTCAGTGTCATTGCAGATTAGTGTTCTGCAGAGAAAGGGATTCTAAATCTTTTTAATTGAAAAATGTTTCTCTTTTCCTTACTATTATAAATTTCTGCCCAGAGGTTAAAGAGCTTTTAAATTATTTCTGAATTACATCCAATTTCTGGACAGTTTATCAAAAAAAGGAGGATGTAGTTTGTCTCTTGCTTTATTAATTTATGTCAGACCAGAGAAAGCAGAAATATATTCCCCTGGTGGCCCAAATGAAATAGTTACATAAAGAGATGCTTAGAAATACAAACCCCAGACATCTCTAACATGTTAAGATTGGCAGCTGTCACCAACACATCCACATGTAGGAATACATGCCATAATTATGCAAAGTGGAAGGATAATTATCCAAACACAGTGGTGGAAACAACAGTCAAGAGAAGAATTTTACTCAGCTTCTCTCTCCCTTTTTCTGGCTTAAAGTTTGAAAAACATCAAAACCAATGATTTTAATCCATGTAGGTTGTTTGACTCATAAGCCACAAAATTACCTCAAGAAAAGAAGAAGATGCAAATATCCTTTTACCTTTAACATATCCTGAGCAGTAACATTCAAAACTGTGACCTGGACTTGCTCAGGCCTTGATCCACGGCCTTGGAGCAGCCCTCTTTTTACCCTAAGGGTGATGCATGAGATTTGAAGCAAAGTCCTGGCTTTGAGTGGTGTAGGCATTAACCCCAGGAGCCTCCTGGAAAGCACAGCTCCCTTTGGAGTCAGGAGCCTGCTGCAAGACAGGAAAAGCATCACACAGAGTTAGTTAATTCTCTATTCAGATGTTCATTTAGCTACAAGGCTACCTGGCTATCTTTACTAGAGCTCTAAACAGAAAAGCACTGCAATTTGGGGGGCAGCATATTTTAAAAGGTACTCTCAAGGTGAATGTTTCTGTAGATATTAGTCTGCCACAGTCTTGGGTAGCTGCACAGCCCACAGATCATTTGTGTATTAGGTGGGTTTAGGTTTTTTGTCCTTGAAAATCCTTCCAAACAACCCTTTCTTTACACTTCTCCTGATTGTATAATGTGTTTCCTCTGATCTGTACTGAAGAAAAAATATTTTCCTTTTCTAATTCAATCCTTAGCCCTTGTTTTCCCAACCTCTAGTTCTCAAGAAATGTGATTTCTTAAAAAAAAAAAAAAAAAAAAAAAAAAAAAAAAATNAAAAAAAAAAAAAAAAAAAAAAAAAAAAAAAAAAAAAAAAAAAAAAAAAAAAAAAAAAAAAAAAAAAAAAAAAGTAATTAAGCCATTTATCAAACTTTTCCAAGTGGGTAGAGTGACAAATTAGCCCTATCTTCCACCAACAATCTGATGGATGGGAAGATAAAGATGCGGAGGCTGTTATTTTAGCTGGAAGCTCTCCACTATATCAATTGTTTGGCCCCAAGCCAAAAGACCCTAAGAGTTGACAAGGACTAATGACGGGTTCATGAAGTTTATGCAGTGTGAGTCCTGACATCAAAGGAATGCAGCCTTATTAGCAATATCTCTATGCCTTCTCCTTGGAAAAAAAATACCATTTTGTTTTTTCAAAAGATTTCACTTAATCACTCTACTCTTTCAGCAAATGGAAAGAAAATTAAAACTGTAAATAAATTTGCAAAATAATATATGGCTGACATGTTCTCCTCTTCTCTGTAAATATGAAGTGATTGTTAATGACTTTTAAGTCACATCCACCAAGAGAGGCTAAGACAGGCAGACTGCAAATAAGTTCCCCCAGGAGTCTTTCCTTTTACCACTATTTGCTTTGGAATACTTACACTCTTCCCAAGTATGAACTCTTGGTGGTTTTAGGATATGAGGTTAGGGCTGAGGTGGATATTGGGCCTGACTCTGTGACAGCATCACCGTCAGTGTTTGTAACTTAGACCTTTCTCCCTTCTCCCAGTGTTTTTATTTTAATGTGCAGCATTTTGACATGAAATGGAAACCCTGTGTAGAAGGTGGAATGCAATTACTACCTGACTGGAAAGCAGGAAGAGAGGATATAACAGCCAGAATGACTTCTAAGAAAAATCAAATCAACAACTCAACAACAAAAACCTCTTTTGATATCTTTGTTTGACAAAACAAGCCATTTCTGCAGATACTACATGTTACTCTGGACTAGAAGTAAAATCCATATATTTTTTACTGTAAAACTATTTAAAGACTACTCTTGATGTCCCATTCTTTATAACCTTTTTTTCTCTTGTGGAAATAGGACAGTCTTCGACTTGCTGGCACAATGAGAAACTTTGGTATTGTTTTATCAAATCCAACTGCAGTAGTCCTGCATATCCATATACCTGATTAACTTGATTTATCTTTTCCACACAACACTTTTATAGGATGGAATTAAAAACAATACTGCAATGAAATGATGACAGCACTGGAAGTCAGTGCAAAGCCACATTCAGCACATCCTACAGTATTTTACCATCACTGTCCAGTCTGGATTTAATAGTATGTGTGGAAGGAGCACAGTGCAAAACTAGGGATGTCATCCATCTTCAACCCTCCTGTGTCTCAGCTAACTGCCCTGGATTATCCCTCCTCTATTGCTCCCAATCCATCACCAACTTGCTCTGAGTGGCTGGGCACTCCTGCAGCTTTTCTTTCTTGTTGCTTTTCCAAAGGGGATGTGCCATTGCATCTGCCATGCTGCTTTTGACCCTGGGACATCAAGGCAATTTACATCCCACTTGGATATCCACAAGCTCTGATGGTTTTTGGGGAAATACAAAAAAGATTGGAGTCTGTGAGGACCAACACAAACAATCAGAGAAAGAACAAAAGAGAACTTTTTGATACTACAACCTTACTTGGGCATGTCAAAACCAGAACTGAAATTCTGGTTGAAAAGACCATAATAATTCAATTTTTTTCTTCTTCTTCATGCATTTCATATCTCTAAGTTCCTAATGTACTTTCTTAGCTGCTTATTGATAACAGGGCTGCTTAGGAACCATATTCTCTACACGACATCCCCTTGCAACACCTGGAATGAAAACCTAAGTAAAGAAAATGCACTGGTTGAATTTTTCTACTTAGAAATGGGGGTTTTTTTAAGAAAAATGAAATGTAAGTATTATGGCACTATGCAATTAAGTGTTCAAATGTCATTGCTTCTAATTTAGGAAGAGGATTCCTTGAACAAAGAAGCTTAAATGTAAATTGGCTGGAAATACAAATAAAAAAAAGATCAGTGCTGAAGTGGCCAATGAACCAAACTGTTTGCTTACTTATAATTAGCAGCATGGTCATGGTCTGGCTGCCCTGGCACTCTGTAAATATGCCTGGGCAGACTGTGATTTAGGATTATCTAGAAGATTTATTTATTATTTAAGATTTATTCATTGCCTCAAGAGACAGGTAAAACAACAACTCTCTCAGTCACTCAGCTTGGTTGGGGGGTAGTGGCTACAATTCAATCCTATTTATCCTTTCTTCAGTAAAATAAAGGATTTTCCTTTTCTTTAAACATGGCTCCAATTACTGAATAGAGCAAACTCATTCAGAATTACAAGCTTCCGATTTTTCAAAGGTTCATGAATCTCTCACATATTTTAGAAAACAAAGTTAAGAAATTTTGTTCTGTAGTTCACCATTTATTCACAATTTAATGAAAGACCTTAAAAAGGCTTAGCTACAAAATAAATAATAGTAATAACAATAAACTTACTCCACCCTGCATTTGTCTTTTATTTGCCAGATGACCAGTTTGTTTTACTTCATTAACACAACTCTGGAAAATACAGCAAGTCTGTACATGTACAGTTCCCACCTGGAAGCACAAACTTTAGCAGCCAACACCAAGTTAAAACATAAACTCACCTTTCATTTCTATTCAAAGGTAATGTATAATTCAGCTAGAGTTGAGAGATATTCACATAATTTGCCTTTAAATGTTGCCCAATAGATTCTGTGGTAAGCCTGGTAGAAGGAATGTGAAAAACAGACAAGCAAACCACCCCACTGCTACTACAGCTACAGAGAGAAGTGCACAGGTTTACAGATCAGATGGAATTTGGGCTGTTCCATCGTGCCTGTGAAACTGCAGTAGAAAGATGGCAAACAAATCAGAGTGCAGAGATACTGCTCAGCTATGCCAGTGGAAATACCCATTTCAGCCATCAAAGGGATCTGGTTTGCACTGCTCTTGATTTTTTGTTCCTCTAAATCATACTAATATTATGACTTTTCTCAACTTTATTTCAGTCTCTTGCATTTGGGAACAGCTTTTGATTTTAAGCTGACTTCACACGAGTATTAGGACAGAGATTTTGCTCACTAAATGATACATGAAGAGAGTAATGATTTCAGATCTGTATGTCCTATTTTAGCTCTTTCCACTACGAGAAAGCGATGGGCTGACCTACTTGTGTGTTACGAAAATAGCCAGGGATCTTTAAGCAAAATCAATGCTGCTGAGCTGAACAGCAGTGGAGAGGGGCGGTGTGCTCACAGCATGAGCCCTTTGGTGCCCATCCCAGCACTGCTGTCAGAGAACACCCTCCATGCATGGCCTAAAACAACCTGAGCATTGCTGAAAAACTCAAACACTTCTTTTTAAAAAGTGACATTCAAGTTCTAGGATGAAAATCCACTGAGGACTTTGGTGGACATCACTCTGCAGGCTTGAAGATACAGACTGGAGGCAGCAGATCTGGACCCCCAGGGAACCTGTGTGCTTTCTACGAAAAATGTCTGATTTTACACCGTTCCACCAGTCTGCAGAGGTTTTGGTGCTTGCTTTCTTTACAACTCCAATCTAGGTGCTGCCAATCACTTCTGCAATGCTGATAACATGCACAAATCCTTTCACTGTCTCTATCATCATAGCTATTGACAGAATTCTATTATCAAATTTATTTTACCTCCTTTATTTTGCAGTGTTTGCTGTTATCCCAGGGATGACTACCAGACTCGGCAGGCAACTGCACTTTCTGTGCTACTAAGATACAGTTCACTACCAGAATGCTCAGCTGAGTCTCAAAGCCTTTACAGAGCATAGTAACTTCACTAGATGGCAGTGGAGAGAAATATTACTTCATTGATAGATATTTTTTAATAGGAGAAGAACACATCCCAGCAAGTCCTGCAGTTTGTTAAGTGCTGTCTGTATTAACACTACATCACAAGACAGCAATTCTCTCACCCACACAAAAGTCCAGGGGCTCCTGCCCAGCTAAATCTCTGTGTAAATGTTTGGGAAAGCACAGACACTCTTCCAGCACTAATGCAGAGAGGCAAGGAGCAACATGCACTCCTCTTTGAAGGGTTTTTCTCATAAGCTCAACTGTACCATGGTCTTTCCTGAAATCCCAGGAAAAGACAAGTTCCAAGAAGAAAAAGCTCCCAAAAGAAAACTTTCCTGACAAGTCAGAGACACTATCCTTCAAAGAATCTTAATGCTCATGCCATAAGCATGATGAAGAAAATGAGTGAAGAGTAAGAATGAGAAAGCAAATGGTTCAAGGAGCTCTGTGAGGACTACTCTGCATTCAATAAAATCCTTTTCATTCATAAGAAATCCTTACAAATACATGTTTCTTGGGAGAACTCTATGTCTCTTACAGGTAACTCAAAAAACAAATCATAATTTTTCAGACTTCTGACAAAACTTCAAAGCAGCATGTTCTATAACTTCTACGGTTCAAAATCTTCAAAAATTCAATCTTTTGAATAGAGAGAACTGATGCCTGCCAGTCTTTGGAAATTGATACACCTGGACAAAAGTAAAGAACTAAAATAGAATGGATTATTTCAGTTAAGTGCATTACTTCAATTAAGAGTTTATCAGTAAAGTTCTCTAGAAACAATGGAGTTGTCTGGCTTTGTTTAGAATGCTCAGAAAACACAAACTATCATTTAGTAGAGTAAGTAGACAAAAAAAGTTTAGTTTCTTCTAGCATCAGATGTAAAAAAAAAAAATTTCTAAAGCTTGTTTCTTGCTGTGGGAGAAATATTAAAAAAACCCAATTCACTGCCTACATCACACTTCTTTAAGCTATTCTTGCCTTTATCTTAATGATTTCCAAGACTTTCCCCTCAGAGAGCAATACATTGTCCTCTGGCATCTCAGCTGCTCTCTCACCAAACTGTTTGCAATAGCAAGCAGAGATTCAGGATATTGAAAGTGCTGATAAAAAACAAACCCAGTTGTGTTGCAAGTGACTTCTTGACTTATGCCTGCTAAGCAAAATTCAAAGGCTTGAACTTTTAAAGGCATCATTCTCTCTATTTATGTGTAAATACGAGCAGATGAGAAACAATTCCTTGTGGCATTTCAATCTGTGAGACTTCTCTTACTTTTCCTCCTCACTGGCCACTGAGAAATAAAAATATCTGGAGGTGCAAAGCCCCAGGGTTTTGTTAGTGGCACAGGGAGTTGTATTCTCTGCATCTCTGGTTAAACAAACACACACAATACATGAGGCTGTCACATAGAGAACATCTTGTTGCCTAAATCAGCTTGATTAAAAAAAAAAAAATGACTGCTCCCCAAGCATCAAGAGATGGAGATTTCTAGAAAAATACCCACATTTCAGATTATCTCAGTGGATTCCCCCAGATGTAGATACTGTAAACAAACACTATAATTTGATTTATTTGTGGAACTAAATACATTTACTAGAAATACAAAAGACCAACCTGACAGAACAGTAATGCCACTTGTGCTCACTCCAACCCCAGTCACAGGGAAGTAATTTTCTTTTATCATTAACATTAGATAGCTTCATGTTGAATGTCCTGGACGATACCAATATGCAATAAAACAGTCAGATGCCCTGGAACAAGGCCAGAAGTCCTCTCCAACAGCCTAGATAATAACAAAACAGCTCTTTTAGTTTATTTATTGCACTCATTCAGTTCCTCTTTTAAAACTCTTTAATTTCACCTTACACAAAAAGATCTCAATTGCAGAGTAAAGAGAACTGTTACACTGTGTCCTTCCCCCTTTCTCCCCAGCACACTCATAAATCACAAAGCTGTGGGTTTGCCTGGAAGCTGTGCCATCCTGTTAGTTTTAATTAAGTAGCCTTAAAGTAAGTGGCCAATCAATATTGATTCATGTGGGTCTCACTGCACCAAGTCATCACAGTGTCTGAAGGCATTGCTGATGTGAATATAATACCCTGGCTTGGCCTGTCCACAATCATGTCAAATGAAGATTAAGAGTGAAAAGGAAACACTCACTGAGCTATTTTCTCCTCTATAATGTGCATCTGACTGAATACAGAGCAGAATCCCTTCCTTTCAAAGCTCTACAAATATTTCCCAGCCTATTTACTTTGCATTTAATTCCTCTGCACAGAACTTGAATTTTGTACTGCCACAAAAAATGTCATGACCTGCATTTCCTGAAGTTTGGATTTGAAGCTGATAGATACTGATTAAATCTGACCACAACCTGCACAACGCACTGCTTGCAACGAGGCCTGGAAATTGCCGTATGATAGTTGTGATAAAATATCATTACAATAAGATCTTCCTTATCAACTTCAAAATATAACTGTGTAGCAATCAATTAAAGGCATTATTAAGTTGACTGGCACTTGCATGTCAATATCTAAACTAAATTGATCTAAATCTGCTTTCCTCTGATTTCCTTGCACTTCAAGCAAGTTTCTCTCTTCTCTAAAGGGAAGCAAGGGTTTAATTGTCCCATGTCTATAGGTGATTTTTTTGCCACAGTCTAATTAGCTGACATGGGCCATGAAGACTATAATCTACTTTAAAGCCTCTCAGTTATCACCTGATAGGTGCACAATCTATTTTTATTGCCCACCAGGCCACCCCAAAGATTGCTGAAGTCTGAAGCTCTACTTTAAAATTACTGCATATTTTTACAGCAAATTATACCACACCTTGATGGGGTCCTGCAGCTTCAGTAACACTGAAACAGAGCTGAAGACAGAGTGCCAATTTACAAACTAAAATCAAGTTTTATATATCAGTAAATCCATGTCCAAAATGGATTATAACATAAAATCCTGACAAACAAGTATTTACAACATCAGCAGTGAAATAAGGCATTTTTATTATCAATCTCAAATCAGGTCTCTCCTAGAAACATATTTAATATCACAACTCTGATTGTATTTGTATTACCTTTTCTAGCTAATGTTTAAAAAGCAATATTTGACTTAGGGACGTATAGAGCTTATTTAGTTCTTTTGCTACCCCTTTCTTTCACCAGCAGTGAAAATCTGCAGTGCTGTGCTGCTTGCTACAGGTTGTAGATGTGAGTTTTCAGCTTGTACAGTCACACTCATTGTGTTTACTATGCAAAACAGTTGTAACAGTATGTGGGAATGAAAAGCCCTAATTTTTGTGGAATTTAATGATTTGTACAAATTTTACTTCTGAATTGCTCTGGAAATTTGAAATTGTCACATAATTAAGAAAGCCATTCAGATGTCTTTCCAGTCTTTCATTTTCTGGCTTTGATGCGTTTGCCACTGGGGTTTTCACAGAATATTCAGCTTTCCAGATGGTTTCGTTTACATTTCTAAGTTTGCCATCGTGTGGAGCTTGGGTCTCAATTGCAGGTCACACCTAACAAGGGGACATCTAGAAAATGAAAAATTCCTAGCACCTCTGTGGTTAGCCCTGCTGAATAATTGCTGCAGTAGCTGAATTTTGCTGTACAGATGTTGGTAATTTGCTATTGAAAACCACCAGTATCAAACTGTCAGAGTCAAGAAATGGCTTTAATTATTTCCTCCCTGGAGCAGTAATAGCCATTACTTGAGCACTGCCAAAGCTGGAATGTGTTTGTGTGGGTGATTTCTTAGCACATGGAGTGCAGGCAGCTTTACCTGCACTTGCCAGCCCTTTGCTCCCTCCTTGTGGAAGGAGATTGCTTCAGTCAGGGCCAGATCATCTGGAGACCACCACGAGCTTTCCTCCTTTTCCCTGGCCACCAAAGACTAACATTGTTTTTCTGCTTCATTGAGTCCTGAAAATAGAAGATAAATCAGACAGAAAGCCCTTGGAACTAAGGATAAGAGGAAAAATCTTCTCTGGGAGGGAATAATTAAACAAAAATATCAGAAGCTATGGGAAATTTGATGAGAAATTGTACTGAGAAAAAAGGTGAGGTCAGCAGGGCTACTGCAGGAGTCTCCTCCTCACTCTGCATAAGCACTGCCTGGGCTCTCCCTTCTTGCAGCATTGGGCACAAATAAAACTATAGTCAAAACCACACAGCTTAAAAAAATATATTAAAATTCAGGAGCAGGTCAAAATATTATTACCATTTTCCAGCAATTTCAACATTATTCTCTCTCCTTCATCAAATAGATTCAAACCTCAGAAAAATTAAAAACTGATGTTAATGTGAACATTTCCACAGGAGCCTGCAAGGGGCTTTGGCTTGTGCTTCAAAAGAACTAAAACCCCTCCAAAATAACTTTCGGGCTAGGACGTTTTATTCCTCATTCCCATGCTGTATTGATTTGGGAAGACAATCTAACCTCTGTACCTCCAAAAGCTGTCTTGTCTCTGAAGTGGGATAAGGTTCTTCTCCCTAAATAATTTGAGGACTTTTTGTGCCTCTGACAGAGAAGTGCTGAAGCAAAGTTTTCCTGAAGTCTGTGGGAGTTTGTCTCCTAGAAGAGCAAGGAACACCAAGGGTGTTCCTGCAATATCCATGTGCTTGGCCAGCAAAGAGCTGCTGTTCCTTTGAAGTGCTCACTTTGGATATTTGTGCATATTTGTGCATATGGAGACAGGGTGTGTTTTCCCACATGCAGCAACCTTTCCTTCTGCTGACTGCACAGCCCAGCCCAATGTCACAAGTGTGGCATCAATGCTCTCTGGGTTGCTCCAGAAGGGAGAAGTAAAACATGGCTTATAAGAAAAGAAGGAATACGATAAGGAAAACCAGTCTAATGAAATATACTAGAAATAACTGCCAGTTTAAAAGCTTTTAAGCTGTTAAGAGCTCACCTTTAAGTTGTGAGCATGTTTGCTATTAATTTATCTGATGTTTTTAAGTACTAGCAAGGAAGAGGTCAAGAATGTTTTAACTACACATGGATTTTCCTAGAATTCTTTTTAATTTCCTTCCTTTTTAAGTCAGCAATAAAATTTAAAAATCTGGTGGGAAGAAAAGGAGAAACAGTTCCTACTTTAAAACATGCAGATCAGAAGGGAGGAAAAATGGGATTTCTTGCATCCCAGTGAAGTCAAGACTACCAGGGTATGCTGAGTTCGAGAGGCATTGAGATATTTTTTCAACCAAACTTGTGCAGTGAATATTTCTCTGAGGTGATCACTTCTAATTGCTGCTGCTGGTATCACAGCACAGCAGAGATAACCAACACCATCTGTCAGCAGCACAGGCTGACTGACCATCAATGAAAGAGATTCCAATACTGCTCAATAGAGGCTGATGATCAATAGCTATTAAAGTTCTGCTGCTCTACCTGCACGACAGCCAAGAGCATAAATACTAATGAGTTCTGAAAAGCTCCCTGGTGTCTCTGCATGGGCAGGAGCTGTTCGGAGTGCAACAGGCACTTCTTGTGTGTGGCACATCTTAACCACAAAATTGATACCTACAGAGAGAGTCTGATGTCATCAACATCCAGCTCACAGCTGAAACTATTTTGGGGTTTTGTTAAGAATGACAAGATTTGATGAATGGAGATTAATGATTAAAATGCTTCAGCCTTTCTAAGTCCTCACACAATGTGATGGCAAATAAGTCTTCAAAGAGATTTATTTTTGTTCCTAGCAGCTGGATATCTAGAGCCTGCCGTTCCTGAGGGAGTCCCAGAGACCCACTTGATGATGGGAGCGTTTCACAGCTGTAAGAGGCCCGGATTGTTAAACAATGACTCGAGCTGGAACATATTTTAGTGACTAGACTCTGCAAGCCCTGAGGTCTCTAATTGCCTGCAGGCAGCCTGCTTATCACTGCAAACCTGGAGCTCCCATCCTGTAACATGAGGCACTGAAAGCCTGTCTTGAACATGGAATTCAATTACAAGGAAATTATTCCAGGAAAAAACCCAACAAGAACACACCTTTCCACCCCATTTTTCTGCTGTCAGAGGGACAGGTGGGCTGGGGGCTCACTGACATCAGGAAGGTGGATCCTTATTTACACTCCCACAGGAAAGCTGCTGTGAAAATTAATTGTTTTCCTTACCTACAGATAACACTTATTTACAAGGCAATTACTCCACTACAAACACTTCCATTTTGAATTTGAACGGAAATTAAACTTGGACAATGCCAGAAGAACATTTGGGAAGTCACACTGACAGAAGCAAAGCTTTTGTAAAGCACATTATAAGCCACATTTAAAAATCACTTTGAAACACTCATCAAAGATTTAATTATGGGCTCTGTAGTGATCTGTATTACCAGGCCTTGATTATTTCTGCAAAATATGCTACATTAACTTACACATCATGGAAATGTAAATTTAAATAGCTTTAAAGTATTATAATTAAAATTAAATCACCATAAACAAAATTAATGAATAACATTTTCTGGTTCATAGCCCTATTTTTAGGGAATTTTTTCACTAGCTGATTAGAATGCCAAAAGTGGTCATTTTCTATCATGTAATCAAAATCTAACTATGCAAAGCTCCAGTACAGCCTTGAAATAAAAAAAAAAAATCTTACAATCTAAGATTGTAACTTCTTAACTTATCTTCTACTTTGATAGAAGATAAATACATTAATAATGATTTTTAGGATGAAAAAAAAAACCCTCACTAAATCTGGCATCTTTCTAAAATTACTAAAAATTATTTAAGACAGTTTCCTAGATTTCTTGTTTAATTTGGTTTTAATTCTGTAGCAAAATATTCTGGGGGATATTGTTCACTTTAAATGCATTTGCCTTAAAAACCTAATTTTATTCCTGTTTCAGGCGGTGACAAAAGTACAATTAATCTACAAAAGAAATAGCTAAAATTCCCCTTGAAAATTAATCTTTTTTAGAACATCACATCTAATTGCCACGTGACAACCTGGTGTGACACTTTGGGTCAAGGTGAAACAGCATTTTGTATGGCAATAACGAATTATTATTCCCCTGTTTTGACATGTTTTAGTGCTATGCATGTTTCTGGTTAGTTATTTTCAGTGAGCATCGTGCTGTCTGGCCTCAATCCCATACAGCAATTTGTCACAAAACGATTCGAGTTCTACTTTGACTTTTTTCCTTCCCCAGAAATACAGATTATTTGGGATGTCTGACTGACTGTACAAAGAATAATTTGCTTGTACAGTGCCAGTAATTTCCAAGCATCCATAACATTTTAAAGGCAGAAATATTCAATGATTTTGGATTTAAAAAATGCCAACAGTGACAATTTTGAAGCCATTAGGTCTGTATCACTGGGCCAGACATCAGACTGCTGTGTCTGATTCAGTGTGCATGTTCACAGGGGAAGAGCAACTCAGGGAATATGGAGAAACTTCACCTCTGAAGGCAGGTGAGATCAATATCTTAAGAATTAACTGATCAAAATAATGGAGAACAAAAAAGTTTTTCCTATGTAAGAGGGAAGATACTTCAAATGAAACCCACTCCTTAAAAATGCTACGGCTCATTTCCATGGAATAAGTGAAGTTCTTCATAGCACTCTGTGCACTTCAAACATATTTACAATAAAGGGATATGCCAGGAGAGAAAATGACTGGTCCCATTTCTCCAGGGATGACGCTGAACCAAGGTTTCTCCCTAAACATATATTAAGTTCCTCAGAAAAAATATCACACTTACATCTTTTCTGCAGTAATCTGGCACAGCTCTTTCCTGTGTATTTCTTGATAGAACAGTCAGGGAACCTCTCTTCCTAGCTGGGAGTGAAGCTGTCACCTTCTCAAGAGACCAACACAAAAGGCTGCTCAAAATGATCCTCCCTCCACTGCAAGGCCTCGACATCCATAAGAATGAAAACCAAGAAAAATCTCACCCATCTGGGGATGAAGAAATGGGGGAGCTTTTTTTCCCCCTGTGGGTGACTCATTACTGCAAGTTCCAGCGACTGCTGGCCTTCAGGTGGCTTCTCCCCTCAAGGCTTTAAGTAGGAATAGATGTAGATAATGATGGATTTAATTACCACCTGAAGCTCTTACAGGATCAGGTCTGGAGGGAAGTAGATTTCAGTGTGTCCTCAGCTGTGGAACAAGAGACAGGTGCAGGCTAAAAAAAAAGGCCAGTTCTAATCACTCCTCTTCAATGCAGCTGCTTTAACAAGAGCACAGAGGTTTTTTGGGACCATGCTTGAAAAACAGGAATTTTCATCTCTTTGCTCTTAACATACTGTGCAGAAAGGTCACTTGTTCTGGCAGTGGCTAATGTGTGACATCTGAGCAGCTCCTTAGCAGGGTAAATTGCTGCAGTTCAGAGGTATAAATAGCCCCAGCAGCACTCACCAGCCAAGGAGCCGCTCAAAAACGCTTCTGATTAATTTCCTGTTACCGGGTTGGTCTTCCAAAGCCTCTAGAGAACTTCCTGGCAGCGCAGTGAAACCCCATTTGCAGAGTGGCATTTCCACAGTTTTGCCTTTGATTGCCAAGCCAACACTTGATGCCTTCTATTGATCACATTCCCCCACCTCCGCCGGCGGCCTTGGCAGGGAGCCACCTCGGGAACCTTCCCGGTGCAATCTGGACCAGCCCCGATGCAGATGAGCTGTGGCTTCAATGCCTCCTGTCCACCATCTGCTCATTTCTCCCCCTGTGTCTGTCCGTCCGTGGAGTCCTCTCCATGTGTGAAAGGACTTTGTGCCCTTCTTCCTCTGGCACCTAGGGCTGGAGGATATAAATATCCTTCACTTCCGACTGTACACGTGTGGCTCTTGGCTCATAAAGAATTTCTTGTTCAGCAGCATTTGAGTGACCAACAAACACTGATTAAAATCCCCTGTTCAAGTGGAGCATTGTTTGGTAATCTGGTTTTAACACCGTTGTAGCACACGTGGCATTTACTGTCACAAGATTCATTCACTAAAAGCAGTTGCAGAAAGAGGTATTTGAGCAGCAGAACGCAAAATTCACATGGCAAACCTCAGAGTAGGGTCTTTTTCTACAAGGTTGTAATATCAAGGTTATGAGCTCCATTTTTCTGACACCCACATGAGTTCTGATGAAGTGTAACTAAACTCACTGAAGCTCCTGATGGAGAATTCCTGCTGTCCTCAGGACAGGCAAGTGCCAGCAAGTGATGTAGTTCCTGTATCCATGTGTACAGCTGAGACTTTACTTTAAGCTAGGGAAAATGGAAGCAGCTGGAAGGCAGAGGGACAGAAGATTCTTTTAGAGCTTCTCTCCTGAGTCCCAGTGACCAGCCCCAGGCTGGTCAATGAAGGTGGGCCCAGGAGCAGGACCCTGAGTGGGTGGTTTAGGCACAGTCCTTGCCACCTCTCTGCTTCCTGGCTGTTAGTTCAGCATCAGTACCCTAGAAAACTAAGTGGCAGAGACATGGTAAGAGGACAAAAAGGAAAAGACAGCATTTATGTCCAATTTTGGGCCACAAAGGGATAGCGTGGAGATGGAAAAGCGTTCATGTCCCAACCTGCCTGTACTCCATCTGTTTGCAACAAGATACTCAGTCCCTGTGTAAAGCAGAGGGAAAAGGGATGGGTTTGTTTTTTTATTACACACTCATGTAGATTTTGAAAGGAGGAAACCAAGCAAGCCAAAATTAAATATAATTTTCTCTTTTTCCCCATAGACTCAGTCTGGATGGATGCCAAACCACATTTTGGAGGGGTGAGAAAGGCCCAACATCTGCTTCTGGTGTAACTGTTTGTATCTTCACTCTAAGAAAATTAGGTTTGAAATAATCTCAAATTGTCTGACACCTGTATCCTATTAGAAGTGACACATGGAAACACCTTCAGCGTACTGAATTTAGCACCATGTCAACAGTTTAAAGTGAACAGGAAAAAAAAATGGTAAAACTCATTGCTTCCCACTTTCTGCTGGAGCAGTCCTTGTGTCATTGCACAGGATCCTACTGCAAGCTGGATCCATAAATGTAATGGGGTTTGAAGCAGTAATTATAATATGGTTTGTATCCCTGGCTGTAGCTGGAATTAAATTCAGCAAGGCACTTCAAGGTGACTGGGGGATTCTGAGCTCAGTGCAGGCACACCTGTGGGCTGGGTGCCAGCCAGCACGTAGGACATGGACACACTGCAATTCCAGGGACATTTCCTCCTGCAGCTCAGGTTTGGCATCTTGCAGCTTACGAGACTAGCAAGTAGGGATGGGTTTTTAACTCTCTTCCCAAGCCTATGTAACCTCCCACTTGCAAATTCCTCACTTTTAGGAACAGATCTGGTGATGTTTTCCCAGATAACACACCGACAGTAAAATCCAAGTTATTTTGAGAAGAACATTTGTTAAAATTCATAAAACTTTATGACTGCTATAAAATTTATACTACCTAAAAATACACTATCCATTACAAAAACAAATGTCTTCCCATTTATTTTTAAACATGTTCCTTGGAGAACTTTGAATTGATTTGTTTTGAGAGACTGTTTTCCATGTTAGTCTGGGAGAAAAGGAAACTG
This sequence comes from Hypocryptadius cinnamomeus, assembly GCA_013400635.1. Lineage (NCBI taxonomy): Eukaryota > Metazoa > Chordata > Aves > Passeriformes > Zosteropidae > Hypocryptadius > Hypocryptadius cinnamomeus. The sequence continues at coordinate 10,928 of VYZP01001915.1, read as the reverse complement.
TTTACTTTCGAAATAGTATTGTTTTTCAGCAAATCTGCATGTTAAAGGAGCAATATCTAGAGTCAAGAACACAGGACACGCTGCATTTCAACATGAATTATGGCATACTAATAAAAAACATATTAAAAATAGAAAAATGGCAATCATGGAAAGACAGAAAACACTGAACCATTTTTTAAGAGAAAAGTGTTCATGCAAGACCCTGTAACAGCAAAAAGTGTCAAGTACAATTTAGGCTCATTTTTTGCCCCAGGACAAGCCAAATGCACTTTCTGTCTGGACGGTGTGGAACTAGTGACACCAAACAAAGGATAATATGCAATATTTTACATGCACCCATAGATGAAAAAGACCAGAGAAAACCTGGAGAGGTTAAATTTATTCTAAGGGCACTTCACAGAAATTTCAAGCCTACTTGGATTTGTTAATAATAGGAGCTGAGTCACTTCTAATTTATTGGTTTAACATGACATACACTGCTAAGGTCAAAGTCTCCTAAAATGTTTTAAGATCTGTTATTGACCATTTTCTTACCTCATTCATGAAAGCTGCCTTATGGCTTCCTTTGTAGATGGCCCCAGTGCATGGAAACAAAACCATCAACACTTTCAGATTTATGTAAATGTTATTCAGTTCATCTTGCTAAAAATTCGTTGGCCTGGAAAAATAAAAGGATTGTTCACTTAATATTTTCAGTGGAAAATGTTTATGACAATATGATTATGGAGAAAAATGCAAGCAGACCAAAGCATAATAATATATAAATGGACATTTTCAATGCTATTGATATTGGGTTTTCTTCTTCTAATTTGCTTTCAGGAGGCTCAAATGAAAGCAACCAATCCTATTCACTAACTCAGTAAACTTGTGGTGTTGCTCAGAGCAATGTGAGTTTGAATTCCAATTGAGCTGGAATTTCAAGAGTGGTTCCTGGAGTTCCTTTAGAGAATAAGCATGTCTGAGTAGGGCTGTGCTCTGCCAGCCAAGCTCGTGCTTGGTTTCCACAGAATAAATTCAGTGTACATTTATCTGGCAGAAGTTACTCAGCCATTTTGAGCAACTCGACCGCAATGCGTTATCACCAGCAGAGATTTTTCTCCACTGAATAAGCAAATGCAACTTTTTTTCTGAGAAAATGTGGTTTTGTTGCTCTCAGACAATTTGAGGAAGGATCACTCATATGCTGACAATATGGCTAAACATTGATGTTGGTGTTATTTGGATAGCAGTCCCATAACATACTGCATCTATCAAACAATTACCTTGTCACTAGCTCTTTAAAGTCCAGAAATATGGAAGTGCACAAGCATTTGTTGATCCATGTCATTCCCCACACCGATAACTTGCAGCTGGAAACCAACAGCTTAATTTCTACCTTGTTGGGCCACAAGACGTTCTGAGAATTCACTGTGCACAGGAAATCCAGACTTCTGAAAGTGTTTCTTGGCTGATTCTCTGGGCTTCCGGTAGATTTTTATTGCACTCTAACCCAGGGATTGCATCCCTTAACCTATAATGCTGAAGTTATTCTGAATATGGTTATTGGTTTCTGCTGAAAAAGGACTGAACTTCAGCACATATTTTTCCTGAGATAGAATGGCTGGTTTTATACTATGATTACATACGAAGTCTTCATCATTCTCACCACAATAAAGTAATTAAAGAAATGAGAAAGAGAAATCCATTGATGACATGAAACTTATTCCTTCACTTCTATTCTTTCCTTTTCTAAATGACAACTGTTTGGAACCAGGATCCTGCTCCTCAGTAACCTAAAAGCAGCCAGTGTTAACTTGTCATTAACTGTTCCTGCTAGACAGCCAACATATTAGGAACCACATAATGTCATTTGCTCTATTATGGTGTGTTTGGATAGGAACTGTGAAGTTGCCATTTTTCACAGCTTTTCAGGATTTATGAAGAAAACCCCCACAATTTTACTGTTTTCATTACCACACCATTTTTCTAGTGACTTGGCCAGATTCTGCTAACAGAAATAACAACACCCCCTTGAAGTCTGCCATCTTATTTTTCCAAGAGTGCAAAGGAACACAGACGGGGGCTGTGTCAGCCCTAACAACACCAGGCGTTTCAAACACTGCAGCGGTCTCGCTAAATTGAATTTAGACACGCTCTCAAATGCCATCAGTTACAAACTGCTCCAGAGCCATCCCTGCCTGCAGCAGCCTGTTGGATTGTACCTAGAGATAAGGGATGGACATTATCAGTGGCTTGGCCAAGTGCTGCTGGTGCAGTGCTCAAGGTCATTCTCAAGCCCACCTCTGCACGTGCTGGGTGATGAACGGCCGCGCTCAGCCGTGCTGATGGGCCCATCCTTCTCGCAGGCAGTGACCAGCATTGAGCAGCTGGCAGCAAGGCTGCTTCATCTTCCCACTGCTCAGGGGGGGAAAAGAACAGAAAAAGCCCACTATTAGAAAAAGATTTATCAGCAAATGTAGCAGAGCCATGCTTGACCTCCATATCTTCTCTTGTTTCCCAAAGGCAGCACATGTAAGATATTTCCTGTCTTTCATGTTACTGGCTGGAATGCATCATGAAGTCCAAATCTGCAACCTGCTCTCTGTTTTAGTCATTAGGCATGACTTTCTTTGTCTCTTGATATGAACTGCAGCCAACTGTTCACTGTTGTAATAACGCACAATTTCTTCAGTATTCCCCCTTCTCCTGGACAAATAAACAAAAAAACTCAGCCAGGCCAAAAGCTGCAGTTCAGTCATCACCTGAGGCTGCTGTGTCTTACAGTACCTTATTCCCACATCAGCACACTCTACTCTGCTCTTGCTCACCAAAACATTAGTCACAGTAGCCTCCACCTGTTACTCAGGGGCCAAAATTCAAAGGTTAATGAACAACAATTAAAAGTAGCTATTAGACTTCAAACAAGCTTATTTGAAGACATGAAAGATGGAGTTCAGTGGCTGCAGCTTGGTTCTACATTCACTCATCTGTCCATAACATCCAAGCATTGTGAACTATGATTTTTTAAAATTATATCCACTCTGCAGAGACATACCCCAGGTTATGAAACTATTGTCTTATCTTTGCCAGCTGTGTATCTTGGTATAATGTTCTCAAAACAGTTACTCAGTATTTCAACTTCTGACCACCTTCAACATCAATTGAAGACAATTTTTAAGGACATGAAAATGTACATCACCTGTAAAATGCAGGTCTGGTTATGCTTTGATGGCCACAAGTGATACACAAGTACTGGTTATGTCTTTGCTCCACTAATTTTATATATACATATATTTAGTAAATGTGTTCAAAATGAAAGAAACCCCTGACTTTATCGATAACAAGATTTCCACAGGAAAGAAAAGAAGAACTTAAACAGGTGCACATGACAAACTGATACCTGATTTGAAAACCAGATGAGAGGGATTTCACCCTCACAAAAAGTGACCTGTGGGGCTGCTCTGCCAGTCCAACAATAAAAGTTTACTCCATGAGGAGCAAAATCAGTAGAACTTGACTTCCTGCTAATTTGGGACCCCTAAGTCTCCTTCCAGTGCCCTAAGCCATCTGCTCTCCATGGGAATGAGTGGATACCTGCAGTGGTCAGTGTGGAGCTGGAGCCATGGCTGGCCCAGCAGCTGCTGTCACACCCACGAGGTAACTGATGGGTTCTGCTGGTGTGCCAGCATGGGCAACAACAGGAATCCCTTCCTTCCATCCAGCTCCCAGTGCTCCTAGCCATCACAGGCAATTAAGGTGATTAAATCCCATCTCAGTTGAAATTGCTGAGCCCTTTCCAAGGTTATGAAGGGAAGACTGCCCAGCAGAGTAAGGTCAGACCACAGCAGGCTGCCCTGGTAGGTTATGAGCAGCCCATTCCTCTCATTCAGCACAAATACCCAAACCCTCACAATGAGAAAGAAGCAAACCAGCCTTTGCTTGTGTTTCACAAACAGTTCAGCAGCTGCTTTTTAAATTATAAGACAATTCAATTTTTTTTTGGTATAATAATTTCATATCACTGCAAGCAAGTTGAAAAGACCTGAAGGCCAACTCATACATTCATCTCCACATGCAATCGTGTTATTTATCCTGTTCCTCCTCTGACTGAAAACTCAGGAACAGGCTTTGTTTTTTTCAATAGTTTGGAATTTCAAGACAGAAAACTGATAGACTCTCTGCCAGTTTTCCCCTTGTTCAGTTAAAAATGTTGGTCTGAAGGAAGGGAAAACACTGAATTCAGTTCTTCTACAACAGCAGCTTCACCCTTTCCCTTTTAGGAAAAGCTGCAGGATCCCAGACATGAGTCATCTCTTTGGAAGAAAAGGATGGAATATTACAAATATTTTTGCCAAGGGGCTTCACCAAGAGGTGGGAGAACCTAATGAAAAGTGTCTGCATAGCCATGCCATGCATCTCCCAGGCTCACTATTTCCAGCCTTTGCCTGACCGTACCCATTTACTTTGGAAGCTGTGAGCTCTGGTGGAGTAGGGAGGCTCAGGCAATTTGTACCTTTGTGTTCCCAGATGCAGACCACACTGTGGAGTTCTGACCCTCAGCTCTAGATCGTGGGCTGATAGCCTAAATCATTAAGTCAGGAATTCCTTTCCTTATAGCTTGAAGTAATTAGTTGACTCTCATTACCTGTTTTAGTTCTGGATTTTCTCATTAAACAGATCCTAAAAAGATCACTTTGGGGAAGCTTTCACAGTGAGAATTACAAACAGCTTTCAAGCAACAAGATCCTTGCTAGGGAGGCATTTTCCTTTACTTCAGTCCATTAAACATGTCTGAAAGCAGACAACAGAACAAGATCTGCCTGACTGACAGACAAGGCAGGCTATCTTATTACCAAAAATTATTTACCTACCTAATTGCTCATGGAAACTTGTGCTCCTACCAGTCACAGGAGTTAGTTTTACAGCTTTATGTGTGGTTAATAAAGCCCAAAGAACCCCCATATCTTTAGACTATATGACAAACCATTGTCATAGACAGAGATGCAACTACAAACTGTACTGTGGAGCCAAAGTAATGCCTATTTTCCATAAATTGCGTAACTCATACCAATTACTCAGTGCCCACAGATTTGATAAAGGAAATTTGATAAAGCCAATTTGATAAAGGAAAAAGTACTTTCTGTTTTCATCACTGAGAGAAATACAACTGGGCTGAGAGACAAACTAGACTGGCACATGAAAAATCCCTGTTAGGAAAAGCACTACTGGCCTGACTGCACCTCCCATGGGATTCAGTCAACTGCCTGTAACCATGAGACTGGCACTGCTTAAATTCACAGCTTTCCAGAAGGATGAAGCTCGCTCCCTATTCATCTTTGCCACCATCTAAAGAATTCAGAGAGTGGCTGGTGATGAAGAGCATATCAATCATGTTTATTGTGACAACCATGACTGTTATAAAACAGACACTCCTGCAGCACATGCTAACCTCCCCCATGCTTTTTCTTTCTTTATTAAAAACTTGTTGAACATTCAGCTCAGGTCCCCTGGGACAGATGCCTAGAAAAGTGCTGACTGCAGGAACAAATCCATTTCAGGAGCTGCCCACAACACACTACTTGCAGGTACGGGTCTAGGTGTAGTGCTGTTCTCACAGCTGCACTCAGGCAGTTCTTTCTCAAAGGATGGCTTTGAACAGTCTTCAGGAGCAACGAGCTGTTAGAAAAACAGCTAATAGAGAGATATATCTTTGATTTAGCTCAGTATTTGGTTCATCTTAATCTTTATCCTTCATGGTGGAATGGCTGAACAGAGGGAGCCACTGGGAAATTTCTGAACCAAGGTCAGCTCAAGAACAGTCAATATGAAATTACTGTCAAAGCTTACATTCAAAGTTTTCAAATGGGCTAAGGAAAGAATGCAGAAGAAATGCCTGTGGGCTGTAAAAAATGAGAAGGCATCAAACTAGGTAGTTTGAACTGACACACAAACTCTTGCCCTGAAAACAACCTCTTCCTGGACACTATGAGGTGTTAACAACCTTTGTTCAAGCAGACAACAGTGGAAGAATGGCTGTAGCCTTACCTTCCCCAGCTAAAAATGCACCCTGGCTTGGTTTCCTATGCTCAAAAGCTGCACTGGGAAAGAACAGGACAATCTTGCTAAAAAATGCAAGTGAAAATACAGTTTTCATGAAGTCTTCATGAAAAAAAGTCTTCATGAAACAAGGACTCACCAGTAAAAATTTTAGATGTACCCTGCCACTGAGGAAACTGGAGAGGACTCTGTTTGACAGACCATGGGGAAGAAATGAAATTTCTAGGCAAGACAACCCAAGAAAAATTAGTCTCTAGACATTACACCCAAGTTATTCTCTCTTGTGTAGAGACAGAGAATCAGAGGCCTAAAGTAAATATTTGAGTCATCTGATCCACATGCTATAGCCACAACTCATTAGATATCTGCTAATTACAGCTTTGAAAGATGCCATGGAGTGACACAAGGCAGCCCTAGATGTATTTAGTTAGTTTTACAACTGAGGAGTGCAACAAACCCTTGGGTTCTTTCCTACAGTCAACAGCTCCAACAAAGAGCTTTCCATTAATTGCAACCACATCTTGTCTATTTTTATGTATGAGAAACACTACAGTCCTTATAAAAACCATAAAACAGCCATTGTCATTAAGGGATGCTATTAATCAAGGCCTTCTCAAGTGCTTCCCCTTCTCAGCTCCCTTGCCTAGCTCTCAGCCCATTGGTTTTTAACTAAAAGCAGTGTGGCCATGTGCAGCCCTTGCAGAAAGCTCAGGATTTTGATTTCAGTGCAGGAAACACTCAGCTGTGATCCCTCTTGCAAAGGGGAGGCCCTGAATTGTTTGCAGGCATTCCCAGCAATGTTAATGACATAAAGAACCAATCAGACAGAAAGGATTGAAAATACCCACTTGGTTCTGAAAGTACCTTTCAAACTTTGCTTCCCTCCTCCACTTCTGGAAAATCAGTGCAGCAAGCAGAAGAGAAGCTGAATTCTTTTGGCACTATCCCAAACAGGTTATTTCTGGGATCCTGGAATACTTAAGACTCAAAATTCAGAAAAGCTTTCCAAAGTTAAGGTTAAGGGTGCCTAATGAAGCTGAAGGGTTGTCATTATGTAAGGACAATTTAGATAAGCCTCTGCTAGGAATATTAGTGCAAAGATTCTTCTTTGGGGCAGAAGCATAGATTAAACGATACCCTAAGATATTCTGGCTGTTTCTGAATGCTCTACAACTCAGACCCCCCCCTGCCCAGAGCTGCCACCCTGTATTTTAACAACCTTCTGTATAATTTTTAAGCTCCTTTACAATGCTCCCAGGAGCTCTGCACAGACATACTTGCAAGCCCTGAAAAAGACTGAAAACTCAGCTACTTAGTTATAACAAAAGCAAAAAGAAAATAAAAAACCCAAACCCCAAATGGGATTGTTATCTCATCAAGAAGTAAAAAATGAGGCAGAAGACACACATGATAAAAGAAGATACCAGAGCCCCAGCAGTAAAAATTACGAGTTACAAGAGCAATATAAATCCTGTTAGCAGGTTGGCAGAAACCTGACATTTCCAATTCTCCATAAAGCTGTTATACACATCTACTGAACTACAAAATTAAGACTAGTTCTGCCAGTTTGAGTCATGGCCAATTCAGGCAAGTTGCAAAGCTGACCTCTTTTTGAGTCCATGTTAGACACCTCCACTCTGCAGCAGCTAATTTAGTGCTGCAATAGATAAGCTCTGAAGAATTACTCTGAAACATTTCTCAAGGTGTCTAGAAAACACTTAAGCATTGGAGGATAACTTTGGAGTGTCTTAACTTCTTTTTTTCCCCCTTCTGACAAATAAAATAGGAACTTCTTATATCCACTGCTTCAGGCTCCTAGTTTGAGATGTGCTTCTGAGCATTGTCATTGGCAGCCTGTAGCCAGGTCACCCATTATCAGAAACACAGAGAAGAGAGCGGCAAGGGACCCTGGGTAGTCCTTTCCCCTGCCCAAAAGATCCAGCACACAGGAAGAGGATGGCTGAGTAGGGCAAGCCAGCAATAGCATGGCTCATCCATGTGGTTTTATGGGGCAGTTAACTTTTATTACCTGGTAATTACTGAGGAAGGCTTCAGACAAGCTGACTCTACAGCCCACATGGCAGCAGACTTGTGTGGGCAGTCAGCTCACAAAAATCATGCTGCAAGACTAATGTTTCAGAGGAGAAAGTCAGTCCATTTGGAAAGCCAAGTTCAAGAAGACAAGTTTAGCCATATTTCAATAGTACCAGAAAAGAATTATAAATACCAACTCTTAAGTTAGAACAAAAAAGAGAAGAAATTGGAAAAGGCAGTTGAAGAATAGGAAGAAGTTACAAGGTACAACAACTAAAAGTATGAAATATCTTAAAAATAAAAAAGGCTGGAGGGCAGGGATCAGATGACAAAAAAGTGTTTGTGAACAGAAAGGCAAAGAGTTTTAAAGTTGAAGTGGGCAAGCTAAGCTCCATACTGCAGAGAAGACACTTGTTTATGGCATCACCCCTGAAATGGGTACAGCAAGGAGGAGTGAAGAAGAGGGAAGAGAGGCCTTAGGAGAAGTAAAAAAGAATAAATACTGAACATGCTCATTTTTCAAAGAAGAAGCACCACGGTCCAGGGGTACAATGGCTGTTGCTTTAAAGCAGTGGGTACCATTACCAAAAAGTCACCTGATATTTCCTCCTCCTTGACTGTTCCCTGCTGTGGTACTATTTCTTCACACAGTTAGTACATGTGAGCAGAGCACATCAATACTTGTAAAATCAGTGCATTCTTCTCTGTACATGCACTGAATGTTTGTGAAATAAGCACTTTGGTGAATCTCAGGCTGCTTTCTGTGAGCTAATACCAGTTAACAGGTTTTGATCCTCCGTACCTGCTTTAAGCTTTATTCAAATCTTAAACCCAAAAAGATATCAAACAATCCTGAACCACATGATAAACATATGCCAAAGTCATATAATTTCCAATCTCTTCTGTTCATTCTTTGCAATAAAAAGCAAAAATTACAGTTGATTTACTGTGCAGTCAAACATTGGGAGAATACAGGAACATGTGGGATCAGTTTAGGTCAGGATCAAAACCCCATAATTTAGCTGAGAGCAGCTTCCAAACTAAGCTCATATTTTTTCAGACTATATTTATAGTGCAGTTACTATGTGCCAGTACATCATTAAATGTCCTAAGAACTAAACCCACCCTATTCTTTATGGAGAGGGTTTTTCCCCTTAAGTCAGAAATACCCATTTCAGTGGAATTCTGAAGGAACCAGCAGCAGTCACAGCATTCTGCCCCCATCCATCTCCAGTCCTGATGGCTGCTAAGCTTGAGCTGCTAAGCTGTAGCCTTTTCTTGCTGCTGGTAAGAGCTCATGGTCTCCTGTTCTCACTTCCTAACATGCACCTTGGCCTGGTTAGAACCACTGCTCCCCTGGCCAGTTTGAATTGGGAAGTAGAGCTGGCAAAAAAGCAGAAGAGATTTGGGATGAATATGAATGTCTGGTTCTACCAGCAGCACATCAGCCTCAAGGGTGCTGTAGAGAAGAGGGAGGGATAAATTACAAAGGCAGGGAAAAAAAAAAGAAAACCAGAAAAAGAAAACCAAGAAACTCAGAAGCTGAACAATGCAGCCCTGAACATTCATGCTGTTGTCCAGTCCACTGCCCAGAATTCTGGATGGGGAGAGAGAGGACTGACTCCCATTTCCACCACTACATTTGTGATACAGAGCTCTCTGGTGGGCTGCTCTGTCTGCATGGCACAGATAATGATGCAATTGTCAAACCTTCTGCTTCCTGCTCTGTGTGCTCAGCCACACGGTCCCGGTTCAAAGCCTGATTATTTCCGACCCTGCTGCATTAAAGCTGCAAACTGAGAGGAACATTGTGCAGGAGACAAATTGGCCATGCATCAGAGACCTCAGTTTAATGCTCTTACTAGAGGAATGGAGTGTTTTGATGAATGTTCAGAGCTGAAAACTTCGCCTTATCACACAGAAGTTGCTGTCTGCAGGGAGAGGCATGGGGAGAGTAATGCTGCCTGGAAAAGCAGCCAGCTGACTCTGTATCTCTCCCAAACAACACTGGGACATGCTGAGCTCAGGAAGCAGTGGGAGAAGAGGAAAATCATGTCCCAGACTAAATCAAGAGTCACTCTGCTTTGCACAGTCTACAGCTGCTGCAACATCCACAAACACAAAACTGAAAATAAACTATTGCAAGACTCTTTTTTCTTTTCTTTTTTCTTTGTTTTCTTTTCTCACTTGAATGTGTGCAGAAGATACAGTCTGAGTATTAAATGTTGTTCTAAGAAGAAAATGACAGCCTCAGCAATAAATACTCTGGGATTTATGGAGCCAGTGCCCATACAGTGGCAGGAAACTTTGACAGGTTGCTGTAAGCATTCATGAAATGGTCTCTAACATCTGACTGGAAAGCACTGCAATATTCAGTGGGATGGACTGAAAGGCAGCCAACACGGCAAATCTCTTGGGTCTTTCTATGCCAATAATTACCTTTTATCAAACTTTAACTAGTGATGTCAAAATATTTTTGGCCTGTAGTCATGGAATGGGCAACAAACACACAAGTTTGCTACTTCACACTAACATGTTTGGTCTCAAGAGGTTAAGCACTCATCTGTTTCCAAATCATGTTTAAAATTAAAAAAAAAAACAAACAAACAAGAAAAACCCCAAACCCCAAAACAAGACAACACAACAATGAAAACCCCCCAAAAAACCCACACAACCTTTTCATCCCTGTCCATGCTGTTGAAACATGTCAGCTTGCACATAAACTATGGTTTTTCAGGATTTCTTATCTCTGATATTTCTCATGACATAATGCCTCCAGCATAGATCTGCAAGGTAAAACACAGTTTTAAGCCTGAATAACAAAACTGAGCCTTCCATCAACATGGATTTGTTGACAG
>VYZP01001905.1:0-40288 GCA_013400635.1 Hypocryptadius cinnamomeus | reverse complement strand
ACACGAGCCAGCATCCCTGGAGCTGTTGGCTTCCCAGGACTCACCCCACCTTAGCAATGGAGCCCATACTTTTTGTTAGACAGCACTTGCAAGCAATATTTGATATTTAAGAGTTTTTGCGTGTTCCCTGATGAATTTTACATAACCCTGCTGAGGGGAGACACAGCAGAGCTATTGGGTGTACCAGTTTGGGAGCCTTAAATCCCACTTCTTCAGTCATGTTCCTTGCTGGTGATGGTCTCCTGTTTGTTGTAGTAGGATTGTCTCATGTGCTGCATCTCTTTTCCTTTTAGGTTAGTCAATGAAAATGAAGTGAAACAGTGGAAAGAGCAAGCAGAGAAAATGAGAAAAGGTGAGTGATGGAGGAATATACAGTGTCAACTCTAACCTTGGCTAAACAGTTAACATACACATGTATTTATATGTTTATTTATACATGCATCTGCAGGCTTTACTAAAGGGCTGAGATAGTATCATGCCATGGGGCTGACGTGGGAAATGGGCAAAACAAATAATATTTTTTCATTGAGAGGCTCCAAATGGGGTAGTAAGGCACAGCACAGGCTCCCTTTTGTCAGCTGCAGCTTCTCTGCAGGGCAGAGTGGGGTTTAGCCACCCTTGGGCTGCTGTTGGCAAAAAGGAGTGTTTGTCACCCAAAAGTGGTCTCCTGGGGCTGTTTCAGAGCACACAGAGCTGCAGCAGAAGCTGGAGAAGAAGGAGCGGGAGTGTGATGCCAAGGCCCAGGAGAAGGAGGAGATGATGCAGACGCTGAACAAGATGAAGGAGAAGCTGGAGAAGGAGTCCAGCGAGCACAAGCAGGTCAAGCAGCAAGTGGCAGATCTCACAGCACAGCTCCACGAGATGAGCAGGGTGAGACCTCAAACCTGCTCCTGTTGTGGGCCCAGTCCCTAACCCCTGCACGTGCTGTGGGGTGATTCCAGGAGGCTGAGCTGCATGGGGGGACTGAGAAAGAGGCTTGTTGGAAGAGCCACCAAGGTGTCTGTCCCTGGTGATGGGGTGATTTTGCCTCTCAGCTGCATTGAGCCTCAGTCAGGAGTGTTGAAGTCTTTGAATGCTTCCTTAGTTTTCTAAAATCTAACCAAATTAATGAATAGTCAGCATGGGGATATTTCTTAGGTGGTGCCCCCCAACTCCATATGACCAGTCCCCATTCCTCTTTCTCTCCCAGAGGGTGATCTGTGCTGCCAGTCCTGGAGGACCTCCCATGCCACCAGGAGCACCTGGTGGCCCTTCCNGGTGGTCCCCCACCTCCCCCTGGCCCCCCACCCCTGGGTGGGCTGATGCCTCCCCTTGGACCACCTCCGGGCATGGCCTTCAAGAAGAAGAGCATCCCTCAGCCGACGAACGCCCTCAAGTCTTTCAACTGGTCCAAACTTCCAGAGGTAAGCTGGGCAATAATTTGGGCACTGAGACTGGAGGTGCTGGATGGTGATGTAAGGGCAGTGGGTGGGGACCCCAACCTGCAATGCTCCCACTGTCTTGCAGAACAAGCTGGCAGGCACCGTGTGGACCAACATAGATGACACAAAAGTGTTCAAAATCCTGGACCTTGAAGACCTGGAAAGGACATTCTCGGCCTACCAAAGACAGCAGGTAACAGCTGGCCCAGGGTGGGCACACCTGGGCAAGGTGCCTCCATGGTGGGATCACCTGGTTGCACTTGTGGTCCCAAAACACATCTCCCATCTTTATTTCATACTAAAGCCATGTTTGCCAGATCAACTTCATCTGCTTTGTCCTCTCATCCATGTGCCAGAGCTTTGGTGTTGAGGCGGCCGTTCATGGCTCACTGTGCCTGATTCCACCCCTGCCCACACACCTGACCATGTGCACCCTGAAGATGGATCACCAAAAAAACACACAAAAAAAAAAAAGACAGGGAGTGTTATGAAAATAACCCCCAGATGTGGCCACAGTTGGGTAATATTTTTGGATTGCTCTTAACAGCAGCTTCTCCATGTGTCTGTATTGGGTGGAAAATTTCTGTCCCTCTCTGGCCAAGAAGGACTAAGTTTTGCCCACATCTTCCATGGGTGGGTCTCTTCTTTTATTTTTGTAGTGAGCCAAGAGCAAAATGTGAGCTTTGAACAAATATTCCAAACCAAAATAATGTCATTGCAGGCAAAAGTCTCTGCTTTTTAATCTCCTGCTCAAGCACTGTAGTCCCAGTTTGAAAGGCATCAAAGCACACAAAGAAAATTAGACACTTATTTTACACCAGGCAGGGTGAAAATGGGCAAAAGCAATGAGTGTTTCAAGAAGGCAGGAGAAAAAGAAAGGAGAGAGATTGACAAAGGATGTTCACCTGCTGAACACCTGGCTGTGTTCCTGGGAGGAGAGAGCAGCTTGTCTCCTTTGTGCCAGGCTCAGTCAGAGGGATGGTGCCAGGAAGGAATGGACCAGACCCATAAGCTCATTAGGCAGTGTGAAAGTTTAATCTGTTCCAGAGGCTAATTGAGGGAAAGATCAGGGTGGATTAGAGCAGGGCAAATATCAAGAGTAACCCACCAGAAGTACGTGCTGCCTGCCCCAGTGTTTTGGGAATAGGTGACCACAGCAGTGTCTCTTTCCCCTGGCATTTTTTGAGCTTGACTCATGCCTACTGTAGGGCACGTCTGAGGACAAGGAATGGAAATGGAAGAGGAGCAAGAATAGAAACCTGAGTGTCAGCAGGACAGTTTGCCCTTGGGCTTGCCTGCCCCAGCCCATGAGTCACCTGGTGTGATGTGGATTATTGCCAGGCAGGAATTTAAAAATAATTTGGCTTGGCTGAGGTCCTGCTGGGTGAAGTGGCTGGTTAGGTTTGGGGCCAGGAGGAACAGGGAGATGGTGCAAAGAGAGTGTGACATGAGCTTACACCCCAGATGGGATAAGGACCAAAAGGGAGCTGAATGGAGGAGCCAGGGGCCGGGTGGGACTGGCAGAAGATGCTGGCAGATGGGAAAGACAAGGCAAAATCCCACCTGTGAGATGCTGCTGGGGCTGGAGCTGCCCTTGGGGACGTGATGCACAGGTTCCTTGTGGTTCATTTTGTGTGAGTGGAGCCATGGGACACATCTCCCTGGGCCTGAGGGATGTGGTTGTCTAGCTGGAAGTCCCCAGGGTGCTCCCAGCATTAGTCCCAGGATGGAGAGGGGGTGCATGGCTCTGCAGCCAGCAGCAGTGCAGGCACCAGTGTGTGGGGTTAGATGTGCTCCATGAGATCAGGAGAAGTGGAAGTGTTCCAGGCTGGATGGGGCTCTGAGCAGCCTGGTTGAGTGGAATGTTCCCTGCCCATGGCAGGAGGGTTGGACTAGAGGATCTTTTAAAGTCCCTTCTGCCCAAGCCATTCTGTGGTTCTGTAACACATGCAAGCCATGGGGCACTGTGTACATGGTGGGGGGCTGGGGGAGTGAACAGCCTGTCCCTGAGGCACAATGAACTAAAAATGGTTTCATAACTCACAGCATTTTCAAGCTGTAGCAAAACTTGGTTTCTGTCACGAAGAAGCAAGGGAGGGGCAGGGTTCTCCCTCCCTGTTCCCTGTCTTGAGCCACTTGCTCATTGATCATGCCTCTCACTTGTCCTGAGTCTAAATGTCCACAGGACATGGGGCATCAGGGGCTGCCTGTCTGCCCATGCCCCCAAACAAAGCAGGGCTCTGAAAATGCATGGTCAAGGGATGCATCCCTGTGGCCAGTGCCCCAGCAGGACTTGGGCACAGCAGGCAGAGGTGTGTGCAGTGCACAGAGCTCTCTGACCCCCCCAGGGTGGCTGCTGTGGGGCTGCCTTTGCTGGGATTTGTCTGGTTTTGTTGCTAGAGCTCCTGGGAATCCCTGAGTGCTGCACAGACCCAAGGCTTAACCATGTACTTAATTTTAAGCATCTCTTTAAATGTTTTTCCCACATCACAGGCTGGGATGTAAATGCAGGCTGTTAAGTGAGCTCTGCAGCTTTTGGGAAGGGCCCTTTCCATGTGGGGAGGACAGGAACCCTCTGGGCTTCCTGGGGCTCAGCCTGGGAGCATCCCTGTCTCACAATGCATGAAGCTGTTAGGAGAGCCTGTAGCCTCCCAGCTGAGGCCCTGCAGATGTCCCTGTCCCCAGAGAAGGTCTCAGCCCTGCAGCTGTACAGAATACCAGCATTTACAGAAAAGCCAACAGGAGATTTTGGCTGTGGCATGAGAACTGTCAGCAGCTGTGTAAGGGTGTGCCTGCAGTGATGGAGACAGGCAAGTCCAGGACCATCAGGGCTTAAACTACACAGGGCTTTGTGCCTCTCTCAGGATGTCTTGTGAGTCTTCATGGTGGTAGAGGCTGGGAGTGATGTTGATAAGTAGCAGTGACACAGCCAGGGCAGTTCTGGCAGGTCCTGCAGCGGTGAGTGATGTAAAGGAGTCAGGGCCAAGTGGAAAAAATATGTGTTGTTGAACCAGGGGCTTAGCAGTGAGCTGGGAAAGAATTCATCTCCCAAAAAAGGATGAAGGGAGTAAAGCCTCCAGCTCCTCCATGCAAGGAAGAGTGACCTGTATAGGGGCCAGGGACAGCAGGGCTGGAAATTGTTTGTGGGGATGGTGACAGCAGATTTAAAGCTGCTCCTCCTTACACCTCAGAAGAGGCAGAGGCTGGATCATGGTTTCTGCAAGGGAGAGGGGCAGGGATGAGGCTGGTTTGAGGCAGAGGGGGAGAGTTTTTGTAGTGAACCTTTTCTCTACCTTAATGCATGAGGAGCCCTCCCTCTCCTAGAGCAGGGCACTGCAGAGAAAGCCACCATGTCCTCCCTCTCCAGCAGCCTGGAGCAAGTCTGGGCATTGTGGAGCAGGTCTGAGGGTTGAAATAGAAGGAAGAGCTCCTAATTAGAGACCAGTTAAATGAAGATAAAGATATCCATTGCAGCTTGTGGGTGTGCTTTCTGCCTGTCCCACAAAAGAGACTGCTGGGAAGAGATTGATTAGTGGAACACTGATCCTTAGCCTTAACTGAACCAGAGACTTTTAGCCACAAGACTCTTGATCAGCAGAGCTCAGCCAGGGGGATGGGGAAGGAAAACTCCTGTGTGTGTGTGTGCACATGTGTGTGGTGCTGGCTACACTGCACCTGCTTCCAGTCTGCTGGGGGGAGCCCAGCAGGACAGCCAGGTCTGGGGAGGGCCATGCTGCTCCTGGGCATTGGGGTGGCACTTGGCCAGGCTGCCGAGCCCTGGAGAAGCAGGGAGGAGGAGGAGGAGGATGAGAACTCGAGGGGAAGCGTGTTGCTGTGGCAAATGGTGAAGTTTTGCTGCGGCCAGATTTGCTGCGGGATGCGCCTCTCGTTATTTCCACTTACAAGCCCTGTTTTTCCTGGCAGTCACATTGGCATTTCAGTCCCTCAGATGTGCAAAAACCAGCAATTTTCCTCCAGGCACGGCAGGCTGAGCAGTGCTGTGCCTTTGGGCCAGTAGCAGGGCTTGGCCAGCATCCTCCCACCTCATCCCGTGTCCCCTCCTCACCCCTGTGCACAACGTACCTTGGCCTGATCCGTTCATGGAGCCTCCTCTTCCATCAGCTCTCCCCTTCTGCACATCCCATAACCCACATTTTCACCTGCATCCCCCCTGTTTTGGCACTGGCACCCCCAGGTGCCTCCCCATGCTGCCAACCCCCCCCATATTGCACATTTCCCTTCTCTGTGCTTCAGTTCCCTCTGGTTTTGCTAAGATCACTGAACTGCATGTGTTTTTACTGCCTTTTTCCATGCTTCTGCTATGGCTGTAGGACTTCTTTGTGAATGGTAGCTCCCGACAGGTAAGTGAGCACCTGCAGGAGTGTGATGTGGGCAGGGTGAGCATGGGGCTGGGGACAGGGACATGGGGGCACGTGGCTGCTTCTGAGAGGGGTTAATGTGTGACAAACAGGGTTGGATCAGAGAGGTGCAAAGATCACCAGAATGAGCAGCTTGAAAGTTGATGCTGGGGAGGCTGGTAAGGCAGAACCCACCCTCTCTGCTGTCTGGCCTGAGGTGAAAACCAATGTCTGAGTCCAGGAGTTGGATTTTTAACTCCAGCTGAACACAGAGAAGCTCCTACCCCTGAGCAGTTTTTGTTTTCAAAAGATGGAAATAAACCCACGGGTTGAAGCTCTCTGCTTGGTCAGAGCTGGCAAGGCACATGAGAGGGGCAGCTGGTGCTGGGTGACTTGGGGCTCGTTTTCCATCACCTGCCTCTCTTCCCACTTCTCATATCTGCATGTTTTCTTTGTTGAAACAAGAAAATGAGTAAAAAAATGGTAATTTCAGTGCTTAGTCTCGGCCCTTGCAGTGGCCATGTGCCAGGTCTCCTATGCTCATGGATGTTTAGTGTGGATCTGTAACGTTCAGGACCTTGCAGCTCCAGATTGTGTTCCTTCCAGAAGGATTGAATAGCCAGCTTTTAATTGATTAACCTTACTAAAATATGCAATATGGTAAATTAAAACCTGGGGCAACATGAACTCCTCAGGCAGCCCTACAAAGCTGCTGTTACGTAGATCTGCCCATTTGCCCACAACCACAGCATTGTTACTCATCTGAAGGTAACGTGTTTAAGCCACTTAGGAGATATAGGTGCTTATTCCACACCAGTTCCTGGTTTCAAATCCCTTCTTTTGGGAGGATTTCACTGAAAAAGCTGCTGGTTGCTTTTGCAAGTCTGTTAGCATGTATTGGTTAGCTGGCTCAGGAGGACTGATGCATGAAGGGTGATCACAGATGTGTGCAGCAGGGGTGAGGAACAAGAGCAGTGCAGAGTGTGTGCAGCAGCCCATGATGAAATCCTCCATGTGAGGGTTTAATGAAGTATCACAAGTATGTATGCTGAGAAAGCCAGCCTTTATTTATTCAGCAGCGCCCGTGTGTTTGCAGATTTTTAAATCTTCCCTGTCTGAGAAAATATTTACATTTCTAACCAGAGGCTTCAAAGCCAGCTCTGGTTTATGAAATGACTTACTGTGTTTCGGTTACAGGCGAGGGGTTTTACCCACAACCTGTGGTGACACTCCTGATTAATGGGGGCCCACTGTGTATCACACTGCTGTGTGCTGAGAGCACTGAATGTCCTTGCTGCTCCATGGCTCTTCTCCAGGCTTTTCTTCTTATTATTTTCTTGTAGAAGGAAGATGCCATCGATGACACGTTGAGTTCCCGGCACAAAGTCAAGGAGCTTTCTGTCATAGACGGCCGGAGAGCTCAGAATTGCAACATCCTCCTCTCCAGGTATGGTTAATGCCTTGTTGCCCTCTGGGGAGTGGGGGCATGCTTAATACCCTGCCCTGGGCTGCCCTGAGTATGCTCCTCATCCCTGGAGCAGGGGGTTGATGACAAGAGCCAGTGCAGCAGGAGAGCCAGTGACACCTGAACCCAACTATAGCCTGACATCCTTGTGGTGGGGTGACCTGGAGCGGGGACAGTGCCATTAAGTGGGTACATGGCAATTTGGTGTCTCTGGAAAGCCTCCAAGGGGCTGGGATACCCAGTGAGCTTTCACAGGAGGTGGAAGGGGGTTGATTTCACTTCTTATCTTTCTCAGCCTGGGTTTTGTTTGCTCTTTGCTGGTGGTTGAAGAGGGTATGTCTGGGCTGGGGAAGTGCTGGGTGTCAGCAGGGTGCAGGGAGCAGCAGTAATTTGGCCAGGACCTTGCTTCCCACATCTGAATTTTGGGAAGGGGATGTTCCCCTCTTACAGCTGCCCTGCTGGTCTGACATCCTCTCTCATACTCCTCACCAGGCAGGCTCAGCACTGCTACCAGCAATTTAATCTGATCTCCAGATGGCTGCCAAAATTACAAAAATTATTTTGGCAAGATAAACTACACCAATAAGACTGAATTTCCTGAGAAAAGGGAAACCAGGTTGTGGTGGTCTGAAAGGATGAGCTGTCAGTGTAGCTACTTGTAAAAAAACACCCAAAGAACAGCAGAAAATGCCACTTGTTTCTGACTCACCCAGCAAAAAAGAAATCCATCATCAGTAAAATTTAAAAATATTCACTCTGCTGTCTGGAGGCACAGAAGCTTCTGTGCCACCCAGGACTGGCCAGGGTGTAGCAGCACGGCTTGCAGGTTGGGTTTGCAGCTGAATTTGGTATTTTCCCAGACTGTGGGTTCTGTCTGGTTCTTCCAAGTGGAGATGGTGCCTTGTCTGGGCAGCCCAGCTGATTTCCTTCCCTAGAAAGCTTGAAGAGGCTGATGTCTGCAAGAAAAAAAAACAAACATCTGGGTGGGTAACTCAGCCCCTGGTGCTTTCCTCAGAGGTGGCTGGCAGCCTGTGGGCAGTGAGAGCAATGAGTGCCACAGCATTTGGGGGTAAAACTGCCTGGTTTTGGCTGGCTCTGCTCTGGGCTGCTTCTGGGGATTTTTGTGCTTCCTAGCAGTCCAAATAAAAAAGGATGATGATGAAAGCAGAGTTTAAAGCAGCAGGCAAATGAGTATGTCTGTGGCAGGCAGCTATTAGCAAGTAAAACGATGGGATTTGGGCCACTGGCTGAGCTGCTCCTGGCATATGTAGGCTGAGCGTGGAGTGGGTTTAGGTGTGATTCAGCCAGAGGTCTAAGTGTATATTTGGAAGTTAAGCACACAAATAGCCCTTCAGTGGGAAGGGGAGAGACCCAAGCACTCAACTTCAAAGGCATCTTGCACATCCTACTGAGTGAAGGTCTCAATTTCATCTCACCAGCAAACCTTTCTCTTCCAAGAAAGCAATGGCTGGAAATGAATTGCCAGTAACTAATCCCACAAAAAAGGCAGGATGGAGGTTGCTGCCTGCCTGCCTTTCCCTGTGGGCCAGTTCCTAGGGGAGAAGCAGGATCAGACTTGCCCTGCAAGGTGGTCCTCAGGCCTCTATATGGCTTTTCCCAGGCCCATCCTCATGCAGAGATGAGTGGCTTTGAAGTTGCAGTGACTTGTCCCAGATGGTGCTTTGGAAGTGCTTTGGAGTTCATCCCATAGTACTCCCCAGACCACAGTTGAGCTTCTCTCCCCAAAATCCCTTTGGGTGATTTGATGCCAAGTATATCAGAGGTGGTGTAGGGATAAAGCCCAAGCATCCTTTTAGTATTCTCAGGTCCAGCTCCTGCATCTCCAGCAGACTCTGTGTATCACTGGGCAAACCCTTTTGCAGCTGCCCATCCCAAAGCTGGCCAGAGCAGTGGGTCCCTGGTCCCAGTGTTCTAAAGGGACTGGTCTGGCAGCTGGGCTGCTGCTGTCCCAAATGGCTTGCATGGCCACCATGAGGCTGAGCAGACTTTCACATGTGAAAGGACCTGCAGGCTTGGCCCCTGCTTTAGCCCAGACATTTGTGAGCTCACCAGGCATTGTCTGGCTCGCAGCGTGGAAAGATTACGGCCAGTGAGATACTTTATCTCTCTCGGTAGATTTATTTTTTTGCCTGTTTCCCTTGCTTTGGGAGAAATTACTGTGCAGTGAGATCACTGGATTTTCCTCCAGCTTGTAATGCAGCACAAGAATATTTTCAACGCTTGCTTTTTCCTTCTGTTTCTTGGAGAACGCTTTGTTGAAGTCAGTGCCTCACCGTGTCTCCCTCTGTGAACCCACCACATCCTTGCTTTTGCTCCCTGTGTATGGGTGTGTATTTTTAGTCCTGCTTTCTGCCAGATGCAAATCCACCCCTCTCTCCATCGTTTTCCGGCTGTGCTGGCAGTGAATGGCTCGTTTGATTCCTCTCTCCCAGCAAGGCGACATGAGGCATTTTTTTTCCCCCTCAAATGAATGTGGCTTTTCAGGGAGGGCACGTCCCTTTCCCGGCGGAATTTGTTTTTCCCCTTCACACTTACTCTGTCCTCCACGGGGTGTGACAAAAGCCATGCCAAGCAGCCCGGGCTGGCGAGCTGTCACCTCGCATCGCCGGGCTGCTGCCTCTAAATCCCTGTGACAGCAAGTCCTGTGACCCCGTTCCTCTCAGACGGCTCGCGTTCGACAGCTGCTGCCAACAATGATAATTATTGTGGTTATAGATAAGCTTCTAGCTTTCACTGGCCCCTTTCCCATCAAATTGTCTGAGAAGCTGTTTTCTTCTGGCGCCCCACGCTTGCTCTCTGCTGATGCAGGGGCAGGCTCTTGTTCTTGGCGCTGGCTTGTGATGATTCCTGAGAAAAGTTGGGGTTTTTTTTTCCAACCTCTTTCTTTTTAAATGCATTTTTATTGTTGACTTTGCTTTCAATGAGTAAGGGCTTAAAAAAGTCACCCTCATCTTCCCCCACCCTCCTGGAGATGATCATGGTGCTTTTCTGTTTTTTAGGTGTTTGCTATGGATGAGGAGTAGCTGCTTGCCCACCCTCTTCTCCCAGGAGCATTTTTGCCTTCCAGGGATCCCCAAATACCCAGATCTAGCCAATGTCTGCTTTTCATCAGGATGGAGACCGGTGTTGGTGGTCTGAGCATTCCTGTTTCTGCTTGGGTGTAAAAGGAGTTCTTCTGCAGTTTCATATCCCACCTCAGATCATGTCCCATCCTGGCCACTGCCATTGTAAGGGACAGGTAGGGTGACCACAGGATGAGACTGCTTGTCACTGCAAGCAGCAGAGGGGATATTTTCCAAGGATTCTGGATTTGTTCCTTGTATGATGACCTCAACAATTGTCTTGGCTTCTGCTCAGTGCAATCTTTGAGCTTCCTCCCCTGGCTGAGGTAGATTTTAATTCACTCCTTAATTAACAGACCCTCTCTAGAGTGCTCCCTTGAGGAGGAGGTCAGAGAGGATTGAGTGCAGGATGAGAATCATGGGCTCATGAGGAATGAAGATTTACTTACCAGGTCTGTAAGATGTACCTGTCTCAATAAAGCTAATCCTTCACTTCCAGTCTTGAGCAAAATATTCCAAGCTAAACCAAGCCCTTGCTACCCTGGCCTTAGAGACAAGAACCCTTCTTGTATCAGCTTTAGCTTCCAAAAGCCAACTCCACAGTCTCAGTCTGCTCCCTGAAGAGATGTGGGGGTGAAAAACACCCTCCTTGTTCAATTACTCAGAGTGATCAAGTCAGCTCCCGATCTTCTTTTTGATCTGCTGATCAGGTTGACTTCCAAGGTCTCACATCCTGCTGTAGGGTGTGTTTCTGGTTTCAGCTCATTCCTTTGAGCCACCTCCAGTGTTTCAGCATCACTTGGCAGCACTGATCACTGATACTGGGGCCATGGGATTCCTCAAACAGGTCTTTTCAACTCTGTGGTTTTTCCCTGCATGCAAGTACAGGGAATTACATTTTTTAAGCTGGGTCTGTTGCAATGGCTTTAACCATGACTGCACGCCAGGAGAGAGAGAGGATGTAAATGGAGTTGCAGGAGTTTCTGGGCTTTCCCTTTATTTAATTTAGATTATTTTATAGACCACAATGCAAAGAATAAGAAAAATACGTGTGGTTTTGCAATCAAAGTCCTTGCAGGGAGCGGTTCCTTGCAGTCAAATTAAAGTGTAATTAATGGCTGCTGCAGCCCAGGAGGAGCCGAGGGCGTCTTTCCATCTCTCTGTTGCTTCAGCTCAGTGTGGGCTGCTGGCGGAAAGATCCCTGCCAGGAAAGCCCAGCCTGGTGGTGCTCACTGTGACACAGTGGTCTGTGGTTTTGGAAATCTCCAATTTGAGGCTGCATCTTCAATTCCTGTTAAGTGAAGTAGAGGAAGAAAAAGGTGGAGGAGAGGCTGGTTTCCAGCATCTTACGCTTCCAAATGCATTGAATCCCCGCCCCTCCAAAGAAAACCAAACTGATGGGTTTCCTGGAATGCTGAACATCCACTTGTCCAAATTTTGGATTTCTTTCTGATTTTTTCCTAGAGGAAGACTCCAGCCAAAGGTGGTCAGGAAAAGTGGGAGAGACAATGTTTGAATCCAAGAGCAGCAGTGGAAATTGGCCAGATCTTCCTAAAGGGTTGTGGCAGTGGGTTCAGGGGCAGTGCTGAGCTGCACTCCTGAGCCTGGGCTGGGCTCTGTTGCCAGTGGGAATATAACCTCACTGGCCCTGTAGCCTTTGAGGGTGCTGGAACTGCAGGAGCAGCATTGCTGTGGGCAAGAGTTATATCTGAAAGTTGGATATTTAATGTACTGCTTACATAAAGTACGGTTAAACAGGGAAATAGGGAATGGCAGCTGGGGTGTGGGGAGAAGGAATTGGTTTGGGGGGATTTGACCCCCTGTTTGCAGCAGGGCCAGGGCTGCTCTGTGCTGTGCTGAGCCTTGGCAGAGCACAGTCCTACCACATTTCTCACACATCCTCCTTCATAACATGCTGGATGGAGCTGTTTGTGATGCTGCTTCTGGCTGGGGGTTCAGCTTTTCGTGCTGCACAGGTGTGTAAGGAAACTCTCCTGAGCCTTCCCTGACTGCTGGGCTGGGAATAACTCTCCTTTCCCTCCACCTCCCAGGCTGAAACTCTCGAATGACGAGATCAAGCGAGCGATTTTGACGATGGACGAGCAGGAGGACCTCCCAAAAGACATGCTGGAACAGGTGGGCAACGTGTCTCGTGCTCCTTTGTGACTGCCTCATGCTGAGACAACACTGTGCAAAGTGCTTGGGACCAAAAGCACAGCTTTGAGTGTGCTGGCCCCCAAATTATTTACCAGCCCCATGCTGAAAATCCACCCAAGTGGGTTGGAGCAGCAGGAAAGCAGCTTGGTTGTGGCATCAGTGCTGGGAACAGCATGGCCCCCGTGTGCCATTCCTGTACCTGGGTCTGCCCTGGGACCCCAAGGTGGGGCCATTTTGCCTTTTTGTGGCTGCAGCTTGAAGTTTGTGCTCAGTAGTGGTTATTTTTGAAAGGTTTGACACTGTTTTTGCAGTCCTCAAGATGGGAATCCCATTTTCACCCCCTCTGAATCCCTTTGGAGGCATATTATTCACCTGTCCTTAAAACTGAGCTGGTAATTGCACTTTGAGCAGAGATGTGGGAGGATTCATTTCACAAAATTTCCATCTGCTAATAAGTAGAGTTGCAGCAAATGGGAGTCCCTGACTGACATCTCCTCTGGCAGAGCTGATGTTGAAACCTCCTTGGAGCAGACTTAATTCATTTGTTGTAAAAGCTGAGTGATAGCAGGGCGGAGGCAGGAGACACTGACGTGATGGAGTAATGTGAGGAGGGTCACAGGGACAGCAATAACACTTATTTCACAGGTGCCTTGGGGTCACTGTCTGTACATGCTGAGAAGGTGTTAGACCCAAGGAAATAAATCACTTTTTAGCTCCTGAAAAAGTGTGCATCAATCTCATATCTACTGCCGTGCTTTTTCCTGTTCAGCTCCTGAAGTTTGTTCCTGAAAAGGGAGACATTGACCTGCTGGAAGAGCATAAGCACGAGCTGGACCGCATGGCCAAGGCTGACCGCTTCCTCTTCGAAATGAGCAGGTTGGTGCCTCAGGGGACACATTTTGGCCAGTGGCTGCACAGGCTGATTGAGAGGTGGCTCTTCCATGGAGCCTGCTTGGGAAATAAGCCCTTCTTACTGTTTTTCACATCAAGAAATGAGTGGGCCGAGGAGACAGGAGGGCAAGCAAGGTGCTTCAAATTATAAGGATTATTTGTGGTGCTCTGGTACTAAAATCAGGGTTGTGCTCCCATACAAGCAGCAGCTGGACAGAGCAGGGGAGAGGGATGGGGGGGATGGATTTTGTGGTGCTTCTGGGTTGATGGTTGGACTAGATAATCCTGAAGGTGTCTTCTGACCTTGATGATTCTGAGATTCTGTGGTCTAACCTGGTCAGGTGGAAGGTGTCCCTACAGAGCAGAGGGGTTGCAATTAAATGATCTTTCAGTCCCTTCCAACCCAAACCATCCCATGTGGCCCAGGTGGGAAGTGCTGTTAGAATGATAACACAGTGCTCCTTCTTTCTTTCATCCTAATGAATATTCAAGCCTGATATATTTACATTTTGCCCTGCTGTAGATGAGTCCCACTTCTCACCTCAGGACTGACTCATCTCCAGGGCTCCTGAGACTATGTGAGACTGAAAGGAAATGTCATTTCTTCCTGCTCCTGGTAGCAATCATTTAAGACTTAGGAGTCTTCAGGGATGAATAACCTTATCTATTGCATGCACATCCTCTAGAGGTGCCAGGTTAAAATCTTGAAGCTCCTTATTTGAATTGCACTGAGCATTGAGCTCTTTGAATTTCTTAGCTGAACTTCAAGCCAGTCACTTGTTGGCAAGGTCAGGGAATTTTACAATTGGAGATTGCACTGGGAGATCAAAAATAGAAATGCTCCTGTCCTCCCTGAGCAATGCACCGACGAGCACGGCGGCGATGGGCTGTGTGCTCGCTGAGTGTCAGAGGCAGGCAGGATGGAGCTGTGGAGCTCAGACCTGAGCCCTTGGGGCTCAGTGATGCTCAGAATTAGCTTTTCTATCACAGGTCACCTTTCTTCTTCACAGGCTCTCACCCAAGTGTTGCTCCCATGCCTTCATCCTTTGGAAAGCACAATGTGCTGATGCAAATGTTTTCCTTGATTTCCAGCACGGCTTTTTAATTTTGCCTTGTGGTCTGTAACCGAGTGTGATGTCTTTGTCACCTCTGATTAGTACAACAGTGTAGCTCATGGCTCTGTGTGTGAGCATGTCTGCCGTGGGTCCTTGGTCCTAGTGACTCAAATCAGACTGCCATGTGCATACAAGTGAGATCTTGGTTAGCATAAACACAATTGACATGAGCAGAGCCATCACTGACTTGCCCAGGAAAGGAGCTTTCCAGCCCAGTCCATCAATCTGATGATCAGAAGTTCCAGTTTCATTAGTTCTGATCATAGGTGAGCCTCTCTCCAGCTGCAGCTCATCACAAGGCCATAGGGAGCCCAGACCTCATCAGCACCTTTGCTTAGGAGTGGTTGTGAAAGAACTGTTTGTTCATACCAATGGGGTGTAAAGATCCACTTGTTGAACCTGCTGAGTTTAGGGGATAGACTTAAGCATGTGCTTAAGAACCCACGGGGATCCACCCCAGGACAGCTGTAACTTCAGTTGTAATTTTTTCCCATCCCAGCACAGTTTCAGGGAGAAAAAGGGTCATTATTTTTTAATCACCCTAGCTCAAGTGTGCTTTGTGAGCACAGCTGTGAGCAGTGGAGCAACAGAGCTCTGCCTGGAGCAAGCAAAGCTCAGCCTGCTCCTCCTCTTTGTTTTCCAGGATAAACCATTATCAGCAAAGGCTGCAGTCCCTCTATTTCAAGAAGAAGTTTGCAGAGAGAGTTGCAGAGGTCAAACCCAAAGTGGAAGGCAAGTGACAAGACCTGCTAAGGGACTTTGTGCCAGCACAGGCACAGGGATCACTCCCAGGAAAAGCATCCTCTGTGCCAGGATGAGCCAAGGGGAAGGGAAGGGAAGGGAAGGGAAGGGAAGGGGTTGGTGATCACTCTTTGGGGGTACTGAAGGGGTTGTTGGTGGCCTCTTGTGGCAGGGGGTAATGTCCTACCCCTCTCTTGCTTTCAGCCATCCGTGCTGGCTCCAAGGCAGTGCTGCAGAGCAGCAGCCTCCAGCAGCTCCTGGAGGTGGTCCTGGCCTTTGGGAACTACATGAACAAGGGCCAGAGGGGCAACGCCTTCGGGTTTAAGATCTCCAGCCTCAACAAGATTGCAGACACCAAGTCCAGCATTGACAAGTGAGCAGCCCCTGCCCTTATCCTTGGTAGCATCCACAGGCTCCAGGGGTGTTGGGAGAATGCATTAGCATTACCTCTGGGACATGGGTAGGTGGGAACAGTCCCCTCCTCCTGCTGCCCAATTTGGCACACCCAGTAATGTGAGTGTGCATTTTTTTGAGCAGGACCGCTTTCAAGGGAAGCCAAGCTGCAGATCAGCACAGTGATTGATGGGGCCTTTCCTTCCTGGGGTGGCTAAACTGCAGCTAAGGCTGATTAGGAGGATCATCTTCCAAATGCTTTTTAACCCCTTTGGAGATGCCAAGAGCCACAGAAAGGGTTCCCAGGGGCTTTTCTCCACAGGAACTCCCTCTGCCACTCTCTCATGCTGATGCAGCCATTGCCTGGTTTGCTTTACCCTGCTGAGCTCTGTTCACAGAGCAAGAGGAACTGGGTCAGGTCTCAAACCTGCTTGGTCTCATCCATCAGTAAAGACAGTGGAGGACAAGAGCAGTGATGCTCAAGTCACCTCTCCTGGTTCCTCCTGTGGAGAACGCTTCTTTGCAGGGACCAGGCTGCTCTGCCCTGTAGCTGTGCGTGGGACAGACCCATCCCATGTCCCCAGAGAGGCATCAAGCAGCATCCTTGCAAAAACCTGCAAATAGTTCATTACTAGGGTTGGGGTTTAACCAGGGGTTTTGACTGAACAATGAGCCCCCCAAGATGCTGCCACACTGACCTTTCTGCTCCTCTCTCCTAGGAACATCACCCTGCTGCACTATCTCATCACTGTTGTGGAAAAGAAATATCCCAAAGTCCTCAGCCTGCACGAGGAGCTGCGAGACATCCCACAGGCAGCCAAAGTCAAGTAAGCAGAGGTTGAGGTGGCACTTAGGCAGCCCTGGGAGCACCTCTCCCCTCATTTCAGCCTGCTTTTCCATGTCACCTCACCCCAGCTCACCATCCTGGCCAGATCCTGGCTGCTAGGCTGCATCCCATGCCATAGCCACGCTGGCCCGTGGAGCATCCCAGGACTCAGAAGCAAACATCACCTGGCAGCTTTAAATCACAGCCCTTGCAGTGAAGGCTCTAAACTTCTGAGCTTGGAGGAGGAGAGCTGCTTGGAGCAGCCGCTTCCTGTTGTTATCTCACCACAAAAGCATTTAATTAATTTCTAATGGTACATTAAGTAATCCGGGAGGAAGCGGTTGCGGTGTGGCTGCAGATAAAGGGCAGCTGTTCATCTTCATGTGCCAGGGAAGCTCTGCCTGCAGCATGGGCAGGACCAGGCAGCTGTGGGAGGCACTCACCTGCATCCAGGTCCTGCCTGCCTCTTGTTCTACCAACATGGAGTTTTTGGGGTTTGCAGCCAGCTTTTTAACCCTGCCCAGTGACCCGTTGGGAACAGGCTGCCCCAGTTCAGCAAAGCCCTTAAACACAGCCTGAACCTTTAAGTTCAGGAGGAATCTGCTGTTGCCCTGCAAAGCCCTCAAGTATGTGCTGAAGTACCTCTGAAATCAGTGAGGCTCTCTTTTGGTTTTAAACTCCAGCTGGAGCTTATGGGCTTTGATGCTTCAGGAATGTGAGCAGCAAAGATCACAAATTTCTGCAGCCATTTGTGTTAGCTGTGGATATGAAAAGGGGCTGAAACTGCACCCCTTTGGAGAGGATGCAGTTAGAACAGGTTACCCAGAGAAGTTGTGGATGCCTCCTCCCTGGAAGTGTTCCAGGCCAGCTTGGATGGGGCTTGGAGCAACCTGGGATAGTGGGATGTATCCCTTGGCAGCAGGGTTGGAACTGGATGGGCTTTGAGGTCCCTTCCAACCCAAACCATTCCATGATGCTATGAAATATACATGGAGTTTACAGTGGCTTAAGGGTCTTCCAAGCTTCAAAGCTCTCTTGTAGCAGTGGTGGGTTCCCAAGGAAGACATGTACTGGACAAAACAAGGATCCTCATGTATAAAATGAAAAATAATCACCAGCCATTGGTGTTGAGCACAGTGGCAGTACAAATCTTGGTGTGCAGGGAAGAGTGTTGTTCTGCCAGAGGGAGTTTGGGCACTGGAACAGGCTCCCCCAGGGCAGTGGTCACAGCACCAAGCCTGACAGAGCTCCAGTAGCATTTGGACAATGCTCTCAGGCATGGCATGGGATTCTTGGGGCTGTCCTGTGCAGGGCCAGGAGTTGGACTTGGAGATCCTAGTCAGTCCCTTCCAACTCAGGATATTCTATGGTTCTGTGGGTGTGTGGTGCTCAGTTTGTAGACATCAGCCGAGGGCATGGCTGAGCAGGACATGCTCCATGCTGGTGGAGACTCTGGCTTTCCCATGCTCCTGACCTGCAGCTGTTGCACAGACACACATGTGGGAAAGAAAATGCCTGCACAGAGGGTTTCTTTACCCCCCTAAACTTTATCATTGCGCTCTAAACTGGACACCATATGTAACATTTGGGTTTGATCCAAACTAGAGCGAAACCAAAAAGTTTCTAAAGCTCTGGAAAACCCTGAATTCCCCCCAGTCCTGCAGCTGTGAAGCAGAAATTGCTGCCTCTGTCAATCCCACCACTAGTAATGAACTGCTGGAGCACAGGGCTCCCAAAACTGCATTTTCCCAGACTAAACCTGCCAGGAATGCTTGCCCCATGACCCAGCATCAGCATTTCCAGGGACCCCAGCCCTCGCACAGACACCCCTGGAAAGGCATCAAGCCTGTGGTCACCGAGGCTTTGTGAGAAAGCTTCCCCTAACATAGTAGTGGTAGAAACCCATAAGCACTTGAATTTGAAGCTCATCAGGGGCTTGAGCCTTGTGTAAACAAAGGCAGCGCCAGACATGGTGATTTATTTTTATTTCTCTATATTTGGGCTGTCTCCCTTTGTGAAAGCCTCACTGCTCCTCGGAAGGATGCTTTGCCTGGTGTTCACCCAGCCGTGGTACCCTGAATAACTCTCCTCTGTGCACTGGGACAATGATCCCATCTACTGCTGGACCTGGAGAGAAATCTGTGCCCAGCAAGGCACTCTCCTGAGCCATCCTTTCACTTGGAGAGGGCTGGAGGCTGCTGAGCTTGCTAAACCTGCAGAGTCCCCTTGATGAAAAATACAGAAAAGCACTTTGCTTTGAAACAAGCAGCTGCAGCCACTTTGAGATAGTCCCAGCTTAGAGGCTGTCAGCCTGATTTTCTGCTTGAGACACACTAATCTGCAAAAAGGAGGCAATGTGGGCAGGGTTGGGGTCTTTTCAGTGGGAAAACCATGGTCAAGCTGGTCAGAGAGCTGTAGAATTTGCTGGGAAAAGCTGAAAATTAACATCCTGCTATTTCCAACAGCATGACCGAGCTGGAGAAAGAAATAAACACTCTGAGAAGCGGCCTGAGAGCAGTGGAGACTGTAAGTATTATTTAAATCAAGTATAGTCCAGCCTGGCTCCAAGCAGCACTGCATCCCTCCTTGGGGAGGCAGGCCAGGGAGCTCCCAGTGAAGCTGCTTTTATCTCACATCCTGGAGATCTGTTTGCCTTTCCTTCCTGCCCTGCATGTGTGCCTGTCCTCTCAGGGCTGTTCTGGCACTGAAGTTGGCATGTGTGTGATTAGGCACACTCATGGTTTATGTCTAATATATCCAGGGAGGCTGAGTAAGCCTAGTGATGATGCCCAAGGAGGACCTGTGATGTGCAGAGGAGTCTCCCCTTGGCTGTAAAAACACTGAGGGTTGGGGAGCACTTCTGCAGCACAGCTGGAGTGGTGATGAAATGGTGGAGGTATCCCAAAGGGCTCACTGTCTTGCTGAATTATCCTGCTTCCATAAGCTTTCTTGCAGGATTTGGCCTAAAAGCTTACTTCAGGCAGTGTAATCCAGGTGTCATGCATGGCAGGGGGAGCAGCAGTGGTGCTGCCAGCAGAACCCCTGGCACTGATTCAGGCACACTCTGGATGACACTACCAGAGGCCAATGGTATTTGTGTCCCTCATCAGCCAGGGCCTGACCAGATTTACCTTTTTTTTCCCCCCAAAGGAGTTGGACTTCCAGAAGTCTCAGGTTCAGCAGGCAGGTGACAAGTTTGTGTCTGTGGTCAGCCAGTTCATCACATTGGCCAGCTTCAGCTTCTCGGATGTTGAAGATCTCCTGATGGAAGCAAAAGAGCTGGTAAGGCCACCAATGTCCTTGTGATCTGAGCAGCTTTTCAGCCTCACCTCCTTCTCCCTGGCTGTACCCATTGTCCAGGTGGCATTGTCCTCCTGACCCATGCTTGGGCATTATCATGGACCTCCCTCAGGCCATGGCTAACCAGGCCACCCCTTTGGCCTGCTGATGGTAACCTGGCACAGATATTCTCTGCAGTGAGTTAGGACTGGTGACAAATGCTCTGCAAACTGTATCATCTTCTGCTGACTTGGCTGGATCTGGAGGAAAAGGTCTGGTTGTGGTCCCCAGCATCTGTGAAAGTCCACTCTGAAGCAATTTTCCATGGTTGTTGGAAGGGATGGGCTATGTGGTGTGCTGCAGCTCTTTGCTTTTTAAACACATGTCCAGATTCAATTTGTGTTCCTGTTTTCTCTTAGGAAAGCAGAAACATCCCTGTTTTATAAACTTTATATCACATGAGGAGAGCATTTTCAGCCTTCCCTCCCCCACCAGAATCTCATGTAACATGGCAGAGAATTGTAATATCTCGATTAAAATCAGCAAGATTAACCTCAATTATGTTGACTTATATAGTGGCACTTCTCAGATTCCTCCCTGCATCTTGAAGTGTTAAGTCTCTTAAGTAAACAAAGAAATAAAAATGCACTAAATGTCTTTTGAAGAGCCAGGGGCACCCCTGCAAATAAAACTAAATCATACAGGCAGGCTTTAAAAATGTTCCTCTTGGTCTACCCTGCAATATCAAAGCAACTAATAAATCTGTTGGTGCTTTGATTTTGTTTTTCTTTTCTTTTAAGCATGCTTATCTCCAGAATGTGCCTTCACAATTTTAACAAACTTGCTCTGCACAAAGAGTCTCCTTCAGACTGGGAGTGAGAACAAAGAGTGTCAGTCCCAAGGACAACTCGGGGGCTGCTTGGGGACTGGGACATGTTGGCAGATCGTGGATGTCCTGTCCTGACCTCTGCTACGGCCTCATTCGACTCCCTCACATTGATGGTGTGCAAACAGCACAAGAGGCAGGAAAACTCCCTATTTCCCTGCCCAGGGCTGTGCCTGAGCCTGGGCAGAAATCTCTTTTAGAAGTTTCACCAACACATTTGGTTTCAATAGCAGAGCATGTGGCAATGATAAATAATACCCCAAAAATACTTCAAAGAAAAACTTAAAAGTGCAAGTTTCCCTTCCCCTGCCGTGTTTACTATTAGTTTTATGTCTTCAGTCCCACAATATTTTGCTTCCTTGTTTTTATTGCTGCTTAGTTAATAAAGTGGAGCTGGGGCAGGGGAGGCTCAGCAGAGCCAGAGGCAAGATGGAGAGAGGGGGCTTGATAGTGATCCAGGTCTTGCAGGGCAACAGGTAACACATCAGGTGATTTATTTCAGCTTTAGATCAAGGCTTGATGAGGCAAAGCCCTGCTGTGTGCTATGGCTGCTGGAAGTGTTTCACTCTGCTCCATCGGGTTGAAAGTTTCACCAGTCCGGAGGATTTATCCAAAACTAATGCACCCCTGTCTTCTCTCCTCCAGTTTTCCAAGGCTGTGAAGCACTTTGGAGAAGACACAGACAAAATGCAGCCTGACGAATTCTTTGGCATCTTTGACCAGTTCCTTCAAGCTGTGACCGAGGCCAAGCAGGAGAACGAGAACATGAGGAAGAGGAAGGAGGAGGAGGAGCGGCGGGCACGCATGGAGGCACAGGTGAGCACACACCAGCAAGTCTGGCAGCACCTCCAGGGCATCTGGGAGTGGCAACCGTGTCGTGATGTCCCTGCAGTGGTCAGGGTGGCACGGGCAGCACTGAAGACTGGGAAGGGAACTTCTGTGGTCTTAGACACAATGGCTTTTCACTTTTGATTACTTGATTAGTGACCTTGGTTTGGGGAGGTCTTGCAGCTGAAATGTGCAGCAGAGCTGGTGCTGTCTGTTGGCTGCTGTGACCCACGAGCAGCAGCCACAGGACTGTGACCCTCAGCCCATGGGTTTTATCACAGAATCTCAGAATCATAGAATAGTTTGGACTGGAAGTGACCTAGTTCTACTTCCAACCCCGTCACTGTGGGCTTGGACACCTTCCACTAGACAAGGTTGCTCCAAGCCCTGTCCAACCTGGCCTTGGAGCACTTCCAGGGATGTGGTCTTTCAATAACCCTTACCAGCTCTCATGTGCTAAGCACTGGGGTGGGAAACAACCCTTGTTCCGTGAGTTTGGGGATCAGCATGCATGTGTTGGGCACCCCCACAACCACTTGTGTGAGACTGAGATGCCTTCTTTCCCCCCGCCATCACAACCTGCAGCTGAAGGAGCAGCGGGAGCGGGAGCGCAAGGCGAGGAAGGCGAAGGAGACCGGGGAGGAGAGCGGCGAGTTCGACGACCTGGTGTCGGCCCTGCGCTCGGGCGAGGTGTTCGACAAGGACCTCACCAAGCTGAAGCGCAACCGCAAGCGCATCACCAACCAGCTGGCGGAGAGCGGCCGCGAGAGGCCCGTCACCAAGCTCAACTTCTGAGAAACAAACTGACAGCAAAGCCCAGCAAAAGACACGCGGGTCAGTCTTTCTGAAGTGGCTGTGGTTTTTGGTTTTTTTTGTTTCATTTCCATGACACTGCCTTGCGATTCCAAGCGGAACAGTGGCACGCTCTCTGTCCCCGCGGGCGAGTGTGTGTGTGTAGATACTGTGTATATAGTCGGGTCGGGGGTGTGGAGGGAGGTGCGTGGGCAGCTCAGTGCCAGCACTGCCTCCTCCCCACTCCAAAAAGTAGTTCTCCCCATGCACAAGCACAATGCCGCATCCGTGGAGCAAGAGAGGACCCAACCCCAAGCCGTTGGTTGTCCCCATGGTCCCTAAGGCAACTGGGAAGCTGCGTCCTGCTGCGCTCCTGCTCAGAACCCCCCCACAGGGCCATTTGCAGGGGACGCCTTGCACACGAGCCAAGCGGTTTAAAGAAGAAAAGAAAAAAAAAAGCAAAGTTAACTGAACTTTAATCCATTGTTTGTTTGTTTGTTTTCTCTCATTGTTGTGATTATTCTGAGAAACTCGCAGATCTGTACGTTTGCGCTGGTTCCCGAGCTCGGCGCCGCGGGTGCTCCCGGCGATGCTCTTCCCGTCATCCTTGGGAAATGCTTTTTCCTCCTGCTGCCACCTTGCTAAAGGACAAACTTTACCCCAAAGTGCTTCTCGCTGTAACGCCACACTGATGTATTTATACTTTTGCAACGTTTTCTGGCCCAAGACGGTGGGAAAGGTTCGGTTCTCGGAGGAGACGAAGAGCATAAACTTTTGCGTTGTAACTTTTGTTCTTGCTTTCTGTTCAATGGGACAAACTGTATCCTCTGTCAAGGTGGGTCAGGACCAAAGGTCTCTGAAATACAAAGGGGTTGGGGTAAAACCCAGCAGCTTTCACCTGCCTTCTTTTCCTTTTTCTTTCTCGGACACACAGAAGCAACGATGCCAAGAAACACTCGTCTCTTAGCCAGGTCCTTTTTTGACTGGTTTGCTGTTCATTGTCATTGAAAATTTGTAAGCAGAACTACCTGTCAAATGTCAGTCCAAAAAAAAAGAAAAGACAAAAAAAAACCAATAATAAAAGTAATTCAGAGCTCTCAGGGAGTAATAATTTAAGGGTTTAGAAAATTAAGAATTGGAGAATAAAAAATAACCACCATTAACATATTAACATTTCTATTCTTAAATTATGCTGAGTATATAGAGGACTGTTACTTTTTACTTTTATTTATTTGTGGTATGTTTTTTAAGAAAGCAAAACAAAACCTTTTTATACCACCAATACTTTTGTGATCTTTTTTTGTTTGTTTGTTCTTTTTCCTGTGGAGAGATGAGTTTGTCCCTGTTGCACTAGATATTAACACTATTTGAAATAAGGCTGGTTGTTCTTTTTTTTTTTGTCAGATAATCGGTATTACCGGTGGGTATGGGATGTCAGTTAACTATATGTACTGTATAGCAAAAGTGCTGTTTAAACTAATTTGTATAAAAAAAATATGGTTCTAAGCACCTGAAGGCCGCGGGGTCTGTGTGCTGAGTGAAAGCTGTGAAATCTCTCTCGAAGCAGAGTTGTCAAGAGCTGTGGTTTTACCATTTTGTTCTTTTCTTCATTGCAACGTTTAACGCACTGTAGATTTAAAAAAAAGAAGAAAAAAAAAAGAAAAAAGAAAAAAAAACTTTCTGAGTAGCATTTAAAGCAGTAATAAATAAAGCAGGTAAGCGCAAAAATAAGGTCCAGCACCTCATAGCCAAGCAGCTGCAAAACCTGCAGATTATGTTCAAAGGTGGAGTTAAGCACTTTGCTTTAAGAAGGAGGGGGAAATAAAGACAAAAGGTAATGATAATACTATTCCTTAACTAAAGTGCCTCTATTTATATTTTTTATTTATGGCTGAAAAAAATGGAGCTGATACAATTGAGGGAATGGACTATGGGGGGAATTGAAAATATATAAAATAAGAAGGAAAAAAAAAAGGTTAAAAAGAAAAAGTTTGGCTTCTGATGGTTTAAGGAATGGTTGGTCACACGTGTTTAATTGGGCAGGTGGTGGGGTCAGAAAGGGCAATCTCCTCCCGGGGTCCCTGGGTGCCAGCACCCACCCCGGCTCCTGCCTCTGCAACCCCAGTGCCACATCAGGACCTTTCCTGACAGATTTCCTCTTGCCCTTCCAAACCTCTTGGGTTGTTGTTTTGGTTTTTTTTAATTGTTTTACGACAGCCTGATTATCAGGCTGACTTTGCCATTTCTTTGTTTTCTTTCAAAAAAAAATAGAAAAAAGAAAAAAATATTATATCTCTATAAATAAATACAAAGGCTGTGTGCAGGTAATTCCATGTGCCATTGTCGAAAACTACTTTTAGATTGGTGCTGGTGTAAGTAGCCACTCTTTTCTCTTGGGTGTGTATTTTAAAGATGATTTTTTTTTTTAATAATGCCAAAAACAAAACAAGAAAAAAAAATCCATAATAATTTGTAAACGAAAGTTTATGTCTTGGACCTTATTAGCTTCGTAGTGACTAAGGTAGTCTGTTAGGTGCAAGGATGTTAGTAGTTCTAGCTAGTGGGAAATGCTGTGTAATGTTATGAGACTGTACATTTTCTAAGATGGCAATATGCAATAAAGCAAAACGATTTCAGTGAGTGTACACGGCAGAGGCGTGAGTTATTTTTTAGGGGAAAAAAATGGGGCAATTAGGAATTGAGGCAGATGTTGAGAAAGAGGCTCTCTGAGGGTTGCTCTTTTTTGGGTGTGTTTGCAGGCATTTCTGGGGTCAGGTGATAACCCCTTCAACCTTTCCCTGAGTGCTGGGTTTTAGGAGGCTGGGGTTTTTCCACCCTGCTGGGTTTAAGGCAGTTGGGTTTTTCCACCATCCAGGATTGCAGCATCCTCACTGTCACCCACATGTGGGTTCTGAAATGCCTCCCAGTTGTGAACCTGTTCATTTCTCCTCATTTTGTTGTTGCTGATGCCTGTTCCCACCTTGGTGGGAATTTTTCCAAAAGCCCACTGGGGCTTTTCCAGGATCCTGCATTGAGGCAGCAGCCATGGGATTGGATCCTGTCCCTTTTTCCAGGAGAAGTGCTGGCTGGGCTGGCCACTGTGCCTCTAGCTAGCCTGTCTAGTGATGTTTCCTTGGCAGTAGCCCAATCCCCTCCTGGCTTATTCCTGCTCACCTTTTCCTTTCTCACACACCTTTCCATCCAGGCTCTGTGTTACTTTTTCCAAAACTCTTGAGTGATTTTTGCAGTATTCAGAGACATCCCCAGACCCCACTGCCTGTGCCAGTGGGAGCATCTGCATTGTGCTCTGACCCATGGGCTTCCCATTTTGGATTGGGGCTGGCAGGGAGCACAGATTCCATCACCACCCCTGGCAGTCATGGGCTGGTGATGCCATGGGAAAGCAGCCCAGGGCTGGGTGGTGATAGAACCCAAGGAAAACAGGAATAGCTTCAACTTCTCTTCCCATCATAAATCTCCATGTCCCCAGTGTAGGGCTGGTTGGGGTTTGTCCATAAATAGATGTGAACAAGCTGGCCAAACCCCACAAACCGATGAGGACCTGAAATTCTAGTTTGTGGCAGATTGCAGGTTTCCTGGGCCACGCCATTGTGTGACACAGGATGGTCCCCAGGATGGGGGCAGGGTGGCTGTGGGAGATGTGAGCAAGGTCAGGACACAGCTTTTTAAAATATCCTAGTAACTTTCAAGCTTCTTATACTTCAAACCCTTCCTCATGGCTGGATTAGCAGCATCTATTGTTTAAGAACACTAATTTCAGATACAATGTTTGTTATCCCAGGGGAAAAGGGGCCAGGGTGGGCACTGGCTGGACTGGCACACGTGTGCTGTGTGTGCCCATGTCCACTGCTGTCCTGGCTGTCTGGCTTTTCACCTGAAAAAAGGCTCCTGTTCCCCAAATCCTGGCTGTTCCCTCTACTGACAGCCATGAGCCAGCACACTCTTGTGTGCTGGATGGTCCAAACCTGCCCAGACCCGCTGGTGCCAGGGAAGCTGCAGGGCACGGCGCTCCTGGAGGAATTGTCCCATGGGGCCACCCGGGTTGGTGGCACCAAACCTGCTGAGCCAGCCCTGACTGTGCCCCGGTCCAGCCCGGCAGCTTTCCCTGCTGCCCAAGGCTGGGGCGACAGGAGTGTCAGGTGTCACCTCCCTCACTCAGCCTGTTATCCCTGGCATCGCCCCCAGCTGGGAAAAGATGAGTCAGGGGCTTGTGGCAATGCCTGATGCAGGCTCGGCAGCACTGCAGCATTGCATGCAAAGCTCAGCTCAGCAAGTAGGGCAGGCACGGCCAGATGGGGAGACACACCCGGCTCCATCCCGCTGGCAGCCACTCTGTGCCGCTGGCAGGAGCTGCTGGACTTCTGGACTATTTATTTAATCCCAAAAAATGGGGACCGTGGGCCCAATGGCGCTGTCAGACTTTGATATCCCTGCTGGAGGCCCTCGGGAAAGGGTAAGCAAAGCAGGGATGTTGCCAGTTCTGCTCCCACCTGTGCTGTGGGACCTGTCCCCACTGCCACTGCCCCCGTGTCACACCTCAAGCAGATGCTCTGGGGTAAAAGTGCACTTTGCCATCTTCACTTTCACACAGCCTGATCAAATCTGCACTCCTTGTGCAGGGCTGGCACTGCTGGACTGTCACAGGAACAGGTACAAGTCTGATGAGGAGCAACTGGGAGAGCTGGGGGGGCTCAGCCTGGAGAAGAGGAGGCTCAGGGGGGACCTTCTCACTCTCTACAGCTCCCTCACAGGAGGGTGGAGGTGGTGGGGGTTGATCTCCTCTCCCAGGTAACAAACAACAGGACAAGAGAAAACAGCCTCAATTTATGCCAGGACAGGTTTAGATTGGCTATTAGAGAAAAGTTCTTTGTCCAAAGAGTTACCAAACATTGGAACAGGCTTCTCAGGGCAGTGGTGGAGGCACCATCCCTGGAGGTATCAAAAAGTCATGTAGATATTGCACTTGGGGACATGGTTAATGGTGAGATGGGCAGTGCTGGGGGAATGGTTGGATTCAATGATCTTAGAAATCTTTTTCAATCGAAATGATTCTGTGATTCCAAATAATTCTATGAATCTGTGATTCTCAACTCCTGTAAAAGCTGGTTATTTCATCAGCCTGTGCTTTGGGTAAAAACATTCTTCAAGCTTTGCTTCTGGGGGAGACAGGAGAGGCCAAGAGGACACAAAGGTGATGGATGCTGGAGGGAGGGGATGAGCCCCATCTTCACTCCATGTCCTGTAGCAAATCCTGCAGACATCTCTCCTGTGAGCTCTCTCCATGGCATCGTTCAGGGTCCTCCAACTCATGCATGTGAAAAGGAGAGTTCTCTGTTTGAACCAGGAGTGCTCTGATCTGAAACTTCTGAGCATTTTGTGCCATTTTTAGCCTTAAACCAGGCTTGCTGAGAGTGTGCAGGTAAACCAGGGAGAAATCCCGTACTGCCGGGCCCCACCGGAGCTTCAGCAAAGGCAGAGCAAAGTGCCATCTGCTGGCACTTTCCACCTTCACCATTTTAGAGCTGTCAAGCTCAAAATCAATTCCGCTTCTTGTGCTCCACTGCCATCTTTACTGTGGTCTGAAAAGTTCTCATGCTAAATTTTCTATGGAAGTTTCCCCCAGCATGGTTGAGAAGGGCTAATTTTATTTCTCTCCATTGTAATTCGAGTCAAATAGCCAAAGGTCACAGCCTGTGGCTTCTCTGTGACTTTTGGCAATGCCTGACCTTCAGGTGGATGCACAGGGTGTGCACATGCAGGCACCAAAAATGCACATGTGTGTAAGATAAACCAACTCAGAACAGTTCCATGGGTCACCTGAACTTACTTCCATGGCTTTTGAAATTACCACAGAATGCCCCACTCCACTACAGTGTCCCCAGTGCCAGGGTTTGTGCTGGGAGCCTGTTCCTACCCAGCTTTCCTTACACTTTGTATGCACTCTGGTGTCACACTACAAAGAACTTGAAATTAAGCTGGAGTTTCCCAGTTCTCAGAGCAATTCTGTGAAGGTGAGTCATTGAAATTGCCATTTTTCCATTCCTTTCTTTACTGGCCCATATTCCAGTATTTGCTCATGTGCTCTCAGCTCAGAGGTGGCTCTGCAGGAGGGGCAGGATGAACTCACTTTGGTTTTGGGCAGCAGCATGCAGAACTGCTCTAAAACAGGATCATCCTGGGCACTACCACAGCAAGTCTGCAGTACACAGCTTTGTTTTGCTGCCTAACCCATGCCTTTGGCCTGCCAGGACACTGCTGTAAGCTGGGCTGGGCAGTGGCCCTGGTTTTACCTGGTCTTTGGGTGCTGAGGGGTGCCAGCAGCTTTTCCATCTGCTTGAATTTGTGCTGTGTACTTTGACATGGCTTTACGTTGCCAGGCTCTGTGCAGAGCATCCCCTGGGCTCAAGGAAAAGTAAGAAAGTCCCAGTTTTGTGCTTCACCCAGCTCCTGATCATTGCCTAAAACGGTTTTTGCTATGAAATCAGTGAGAAGCACTCAGGCAAGGCCTGGTTTCTATGGTAAATCTTTCCAATTTAATAGCAGGAGGCGATCACCATTTGAGTTACATTTTCTGTAAAGACTCCACAATTCAAATGCTGTATTCAGAACTTGACATGACCTCAGGGATGCTATATTACCAAATGTTCTGTAAAATGCACCAGACTGAGCACAGAAGCCACAGGCACAGATCAGGCACAAGTGCTGCAGCACATTACATTCCACTGGAAAAAATAAGTGACCTGGTTACTCAGAGCATTTTTTATCCCTGATGCTGAGATTAGTTCAGAGTATGTTGCTAAATCAGGTAAGCAAATTACATTTATGGGGTCATGAGGGAATTGCTGGGAGGGCGAGATGAATTTCAGAGAAATTTATTTTGCTGGTTTTGTCCACATCTACCCTGAGGGTAGATGAGCCGGGGCGGAGGAGTCTGTTAATTTGTAGGGCCCATCCAGAGGGGTTTTGAAGCACCAGCATCCTCCCAGCTGCTCTCTGATGGGAGTGGGGAGTGCTGGGCTGGCCCGATATTTTCCATAATCTCACATAAGAGCCAGCCTGGTGTCCATGTGCAGCCCTAACAAGGGGACAATTTTCTCCTGCTCTGAGTGTGAATCCCTCAGTGAATCCCTCTGGCCAAGCCCCCAAGCACTACCCAAAGTGTTTAAGCCTCTGCATCAGAGCTGCTGGCAGAAGGAGGAGGAGATATCCCTGCTGCCTTCAGCCAGACTTGCTCTGGCCCCTGGGAGAAACATGGATGTTCCTCCAGATGTGGAAGGCTGATCAGCACTATTTCCACTCCCAATCTCCATCCCAGAAACTGAGGAACATCATTTTCCTAAGTGATTTCCCCAAAGTCATCATGGCTGCATCTTTCCACTTTTCTTTATGGTGGCAAGGAGAAGAAGTGTCCCCATGTCTGAAGGGAAAGCAAATGTGTGGAGCACTGTGGTTTGCAAACACCTTTAACTCTTCAGTGCACACAATAAAAGGCCCTTGAGGATAAGGCACAATCCTCTGGTCTAAACAAAGCTCTTAAAAAAACTTTGTTACCTTTACGATTACCTTTAGATGTTCCCTTAGCTTCTGAACTGACTGTGCAAGAGATAAGATTAAAAAGAAAGGTGAGAATAATGGATGTTTAAAATAAAGGATCCCAAGTACTCAGAAATTGCTCCCTGGTTGGTTTTGTGGTCTTCTAGCAGTTCTTGCCTTTGTTGAACCAGCTGAACCTGGAGGAGCTCAGTGCCAGTCAAGAAATAACACAAATAACAAGCAGTTCCTCTCAGGGTGAATTTACTTCCTCTGCTGAATCACAGCTGGATCCTACTCATCTCCTATGATCACCAAAGAGCCTGTGGGCACATTGGTGTGCTCTGCCACCCACTACAAACAGCCCCAGCACACACCCCCCTTCCCTTGTTAAATTTCCTTCTGTCACAGCCTCCTGGGGTCTTCATGGCTGAGCTCATCCATAACTCCCCAGACAGATTAGTGCAGGTCTTGGTGTTGTGCCCTGGGGTTTCTGCTACTTGCACTTTGATTTCCCCTGTGACTCATCCATTTCATGCCACTGAGAGGGATTCACAGTCTGTCTCTCCCCATGTCACTTTTCCTCCTCCTTCTTGCAGCAGTGATTTCCTAGGAAAAAAATACCTAGAAATGCTGAGCTGCTGCCCAAGCAGTTTGGCTGTGGTGATGTGGATGCTTCAGCACTCAGGTCGTGGCCTGCCAGCAGCATGGCACTGAAAACCCATCACTCCTCTGCAAACTGGGAACAGCAGGAGGGCTGGCCATGCTATAGGGGAGAATGTGGGCTTGTCCTCCCATTCAGCCCCAGTGAAGCCACTGGGACTCACCCCACTGGTCATGGCAAGCCCAAGGCTTGCAACAGAAAAGCAGCACTGTGCAGTTGGGCATGAGGTCCCCCAAGACTGGATCTTATTGTGGGTTATGCCTCCTGGAGGACTTGGGGTCTTTTCTTTTTAGCACTTACTTTGTGGCTTTGTAATGCTTTGCAAGCAGATCTAGATGTGCACCCATTTATTATTAATTATCAGAGTCATCATGTGAAAATACAAAAGCACTCTCCAGAGTGCAGAAGCAGCTGTGCTGCTGAACAAAGCACTCTGCCAGCACTGAGCCCTCCAGGCTGCAGCTTTGCAG
The DNA here is from genome assembly GCA_013400635.1 of Hypocryptadius cinnamomeus. NCBI lineage: Eukaryota > Metazoa > Chordata > Aves > Passeriformes > Zosteropidae > Hypocryptadius > Hypocryptadius cinnamomeus. The sequence goes on along the minus strand of VYZP01001905.1, from coordinate 9,368 downwards.
CTCTGGCCTGCATGCACAAAATGCCACTTTTCTGATGTGCTTTCCAAATTATTCATTTCAGCCTGTACAATGAACTTCTCAAAGAGCAGCGTGTGTTGAATCTGTCTTTCAAATTAGGTTTTGGTGAGGTGCTCTTTGGGCATCAGTCACAACCCCTACCCTTGAGTGCTCGTACCTGGGAAGCAGCAGCTCTGAGAGCTGATCTCATTAACAGAAAGCCTTTTCTCAGGATCAGGGCTGGGACAGCTCTGCTGGCTGCTGAGGTCTCTGCTGGCATCTGCTGGATACAGGAATCAACACCAGTGCTGAAAGAGAGGCAGCAATGGGGTATTCCATACTCCTGAGCTCTCCCGTTCTGGTGATTGATGGCAGCTATTACAGCCCATCTGGCTGTCACTTGTAAATACTGCTAATTGCACTGCTAATTGTTCACAGTTCCTAAGTTATGCACACAGCATTTGCTTTGAACGGAGGCTTCATCCACAGATTAGGAAGGGAGTGGAAAATAACTACTTGAAGGAATCTGATGATTAAATCAGCAGGGAAACTACCACTGCATGCAGTTGGAGCAGTACGTTCAGAAATGTTTGTCATTCATCAAGACTTAAGGTTTTCCTTCTAAGATATAATGCATTAGTTCAGTCAGTGGCACGTTATCATTGCCAAATAGTAAGGTACTCTTAAACTGAGGGTTTAAATATGCTGGAAAGTCAACAAGAGACTAAAGAGCTCAAAGGCTCATTTTTAATTTGCCTCTGACTGCAGTTGTCTCTGGTATCCAGGGCTGAACTGGCCTTCAAGTCACTTGAACTCCTCTTTCTCCTATGCTAAATATCCTGCACAGAATAATCCACAGAATAATGATTTTTGGTTTGCTAAAATATGTCCCAATATATTTGAGCAAATAAGATTTGTGCAATTTGCTTTGTCCAGGCTCATCTCAAGGGAGGAAAAAGTAAAGAAGCTGGAGAGTTGGAGCCTCGTAGCCAGTTCTGTAGTGTCTAAAACATCAGTGTCTTCCTGCCTTCAGATAAAGGGGATCTCTAAGTGGGGTGACACCAGCATGGGCACATGGGAGATGTGGGGGTGATGTCCCATAGTGACTTGGCCAGAAGCCACCTGCTGCAATGTTTTCTCACCCAAGAACTAGCAGCTGCAACCACAGATGGCAGAGTTTTCAGAGCTGGAGTAAAACAGTGGCTTAATCCACTGTTTCTTTCTCCCAGATGAACACGTGGAGCCATTATGAGGTGCAGGGACAGACCTTCTCACCCACTGTGGTCCTGGGTGAGAAGCAGTAACCTTCAGCAGAGCTGGGACACAGCAGCATTCCAAGGACTGTTTTGGCAGGCAGCCTTTAGCCTTTGGTGTGGTTTGTGCTGTTTGTGGTTTAGTTAAGACCATTTGGTTGCATTTTTTAAAACATATTTTTAAAAATGTGGCTGTAGAGACCTATGTACCTGACTTGTTCAACAGTGCTGTGAGGTGAGGAGTGGCTGAGGGAGTGTTTAGCCAGGAGAAAAGGAGGTTTGGGAGGAATTTCACTACAACTACCTGAAGGGAGGTTGTAGCCAGGTGGGGTTGGTCTCTTCTCCCAGGTAACAAATAACAGGACCAGATGAAAATACCTCAAGTCACAGCAGAAAAGGTTTAAATTGGATGTTAGGGAAAATATCTTCACAGAAAATGTTGCCAAACACCGGTACAGGCTGCCCAGGGAAGTGGTAAAGTCACAATCCCTGGAGGCATTTAAAAGTCATGTAGGTGTGGCACTTAGGGACATGGGTTAGTGGTAGACTTGGCAGTGCTGGGACTTAATGACCTAAGAGGCCTTTTTCAACTGAAATGATTCCATGATTCTGTGATTATGAGGAGCACAGCTTTGAAACACAAGCTGGCTCTCTACTGAAGCTGCAGCAGGTCCATGTCAAAAAGGATCAGGTCAAGAATCTCCCCTTGCTACAGCCCAAGTTAGCTTTTCACAGAAATGAGCCAATTTGTGATGCCTCCAAGACCACAGGCAGCTGCCCTCCTTCAATTCCTCACACGCAAGACTAACAGGCACCAGCCTGAGCTTGTAAAAAATATGTTGAAACCTGTGTTATAGCAGCTTCACTACCACTTTCCTAGAAAGCTGTGTTACTTCCACTCCCAGTGTAGCTCCTTCAGTCCTGACATCCCAAATCCTTCCCTTGCCATAACTTTCTGCCACAGAGGAGCTTCTCTGGCCTGTGGTACATCAAATCAGTAGAAAAGGAAACCAGCATGAAAAAGAGGGAATCAGTGGTTGTTCAGTGCCTGAGTTAGCTGGGGTGGTGGAGACAGAAGGACAGGGAAGGTGGCCAGAGCCAGGCACTGAGGGGAGCAGCACCACCCTTTTCAGAGACTTTCAGCCATATGCTCTGCATGATCAATTATTCCCCACCAATCTCCTTGTTACCACCTGCAGCTACCCAGGTAAGACTTCAATCCAATCTCATCATTCACAACCATCCCTTTCCATTTACACTTAGCCAGGCATTGCTGTGCCAGGAATTCCTCTCCTGCCCTTCCAACAAGCCACCCATGTTCACTCGCTGTCAAACAGCTCCTGTGAAGAGCTGTGGGCTTTCTGCACAGCTTCTTTCTGAAACACAGCAAGAAAACACTGCTCAACCTGCAAAATCCAGTAGCTGCAGGGCAAATTAGCAGTGTTGAGTAGTCAAGGGTCATATCTTTCCCTCATGGGCTTCAGGAGCGTCAGAGAAGAAAGTTACAGTAATGCTTACAGCATGGAAATCAGCTGCATTAAAATTTCACAAACAATTAGGTCTCTCTGTTATCATTCAATTTTTTACAAGAGTTCCCTTCCCAAGGCTGGCCTGAGAATGATGCCAGGCTGAGACACTTTCATCTACTGCATAAAAGACAATTTATTTCTTCACTTACAAAATAATGATAGAGTGTTCACTTGCGTCACAAACAGCTGAAAAATCCAGTAAAACTGAAACACTGTATTTTTAAAGCCTGTACAAGGAAAAATACCGTCTCACACTAAACTCTGGCAAAGACAAATGACGGCCAAATCTTAATTTCAAATTCAAAATACTAATTTAAGGCTTTGGGCCCTTGAACAAAAAGATTACACTGATAAATTTGTTCAAATTTATGCTGTGCAATCACATTTCCATGGTGTTATTTTCCTTTTTTTTTCAACAGCAAACAGCTGGTTTTCAAATATTGTATTCCAATGGATTGCTGCCATCAATACAACAATATCTGTTCTGTGCATATAGACATTTTCACAAGCTGCAGAGCACACAGAGAACACATGGTATTGCTTTGCCTCTCCTTTCAGACACTCCTCTCACACAGCTCCTCTAATTATGGTAAAACCCTTGGAGATGAGAGACACTTCGGATGAGCTCAAAAAGAAAACATACATCTTGTGCACACCACAGTTTACGCCCACACCCTTTTCAGTCTGTCTGAGGAACTCATGTTTCTCATATTCATAGTATTTTACGTTGACCATACCTGCAAAAAAAGAGAAAAGGCTGCTGAAATTCTGACACCTGAGGTATTACCTTCCTTTCCTTCCCTCCCAGTATCATACATCTTCCCTTTCACAATTACATTTCTTGTTACGCTTCAGAGTTTAAATTAAAAAAAATACATATAAATAGATCACTTTTTCAGCCCGTCTGTGACTTTACGACTGTTGGCACTTCCACATATAACGGATAAAAGCAACATTTTCCTGCCATGATGCGGTTTTTCACAGTGTGGTGTTTTCAGAGTGGCTTCCAGCTGCCAGTGCTCAGCTTTCAGTTGCTTTTTTGGCACTTAACAAACAGCTCACACAGTCATTCAGTCAGTTTGGGCTGCTTTGGTGTGTCAGCCTCGGAGCTTCACAGTGGCACTCTCTGCAGGTCTGGAGCAAACACTGTCCTGTTCTCGCAGCTGAGCTCTTGCCTTGGCTGGGCTCGGTGGCTGTCACTGATGCCTCCATCAGGCCTGCTGAAAAGGAAGGGGGATTTCCCTTCCCTGTGGAGCTCTTGCTGCCTGCAGATGGGGTCACTAAAGCAGAGCTCACACAGTGGACAAGAAACACAGTCCCATCACAGTTTCCTGGTAATCCGGCAGCAAAGGGCTCCAAGCAGCAGGACTTTCTTCAGGGAGGCAGCGCCGGGGCCAGATGCCTCCATCCCGAACCCCCATCCCTTCAGAGGCTGGTGTCGATGGCGCCTGCTTTGGCCTTCAGGGTGGCCTCAGAGACAGTGTCCGGCTGCCCATCCCGACAGAAGAGCACAGCGGGAGTCTTGCAGGCCCACATGGCCACCTCTCCCCCGCTGGCCGGGCTGGAGGAGGACAGGGCGCTGCCCGGGGGGCCGCTGTGCCGATTGATGTAGCGTTCCCGGACCCGCTCAGCCCGGCTCCGCGGCTCCGGCTGGCGGCCCGGCACCGACAGGTAGGCGACCATGTTGTTCCTAGTCCTGTAGCCACCCTCCCGGCTGCGCCGCAGCAGCACCGAGATGTTGGGGTTACGGGCGGCGTAGATGAGGGGGTTGATGGCGCCGTTGGCCCAGGCCATGCCGCTGGCCACGGCGTCCATGGTGGGCGAGAAGGGCAGGCGGCCGGCGGCGGCGGCCAGCCCCAGGATGCAGTAGGGCCCCCAGCAGCAGATGATGGAGACGATCATGATGAGGACGGTGGTGGCCGTGCGCATCTCCCCGTAGGCGCGCAGCAGGTGCCCGTAGGTGGTGAGCGGCCGCACGCGGCTCTCGGCCAACCGCACCGCCCGGCAGATGTTGAAGTGGCAGAAGCACATGACGGCGAAGGGCAGCAGGTAGCAGAGCACGATGAGGGCAGCGCCGTAGGGCGGCCCGAGCCGCGAGGAGCCCCAGGGCAGCACGTAGACGCAGCGGTAGGCGCCGGGACGGGCTTCGCGACGCCCCTCGCCCGCTAGCCCGTACCAGGGCCCGGCCAGCGCCAGGGCGGCCAGCCAGACCGCGGCCAGCAGCTGCGCGGCGCGGCGCCGGCCCATCTTGTGCCGGGGCTGGCGGACGATGGCACAGTAGCGNCGTCGCTCGGCCGCCGTTGCCCGGGGAACCGGCCCGGCCCGGCCCGGCCCAGCTGGACCCGGCGGCGGCGGAGCGGAGCCCCTACAGACGAGCAGGGGGGCGGGGGGACCGCACCCCACAGGGGCATCATCGCATGGGTGCCCACAACCCCTGGCAGCCCCGGTCAGATTCTCTCCCCGCACAGCCCCGCAGCCCATCACGGAGGACCAGCTACCCCCAGACTCTCAGCTGGAGGCCAGGGTCATCACCCCGACTCACCAGGCTGGGGCTTGAGGGATTATCAGGTGTAAGATTGAGGGATCAGGCCAGGGACCCCCACATGGGCAGCAGGACCCTGTCCCCCCACTCTTATACATGCTATAGCTGCCTGCCCCTACCTGAAAATTTTCTTAAGGATGGGGCTACAGAATATGTAATGAAGGATGCATCCCAATTAATGCCTGGAGAACCTCCAAACATCCTGTGCTGGGCTTTGTGACTTGCTGTCCCAGCTCTTTCCAAGGAGCCAGGCTGGGGAGATGATCAGGAGATGCCCAGAAGATAAAAACACATGGAAAAGTTTACTCCTGCAAGCACAGAGGACGTGTGTGTCACTTCTTGTTCTTCTGGACCAGAGGCTGTATGGAACTTACAAGGGAGTTACAGGAAAGCTGGGATCAGGAGCCCTAGACATCACCCTAAAAAACCTCTATTGGCAGCTCAGCAGTTGCACAAATCAGGATTTTTGTTTCCTCCTGCTACAAAGTTATTTTCAAGCTGACAGAAGAAATTCCTCCTAGGCTTTTCTGTGCCAACCTTATCTAAGTTCACCAGTAGGCATGCTTCTGCTGCATGAGCTTCCATGAGATGATCATTCTCATTTTCATGTCCCATTTTAACAAGTGCCAGTTCCTCCCATGAGTGTCTTCATTTAACAAGCACCATTTTATCCAGAGACACAGTGGAAGTGACAGGCCACCAGACGTCTGAAGGTCTGCTCCTGAAACTGCAAATGCTTGGTTTTTCCCTGGAGGGACTCTGGCAAAGCAAGCACTGACTGACTGCACTCTGCTGCACAAGTTGCCCCTGGACTGGGACAAAATCAGCAAATAATTAGCAGTCAAAGGTCATTATGGCTCAGACTTTCAAACACAGCTGCTCCTGTTGAAAGTTAACCACAGGGTATTTGCAGCCAGTGGTCCAAGATAAGCAAGAGGGGAAGGCTTAGGGAAGCAGCACAGCATGGACACTCAGCAGGAACACAGGAAATTCTGATCAAATACCTGCATCCAGCCCCAGAATGCAGGAGAGCCCTGGTGGGGTGAAATGAGTGAGGAAGGGGTTGTCTGGACAGGCTGAGCAGGGAAGCTGGGGCATGAGACAGAGCAGCACAGCTGGCTGAGCAGGAGACAAGAAGAGCTAGCAATTCAAACCCACAGCCATGACATACTCAGCAGAATCCTGCAAATGAGCTCTGGGAGTGAAAACAAGGAAAATGACAGAGTTTTCAGCTGGCATTTAATAGAAATCTAATTTTGAAATTCATAATTTGCAGACACAGAGAAGGCACATAAATTTGAAGGCAGCTCTCCAAGATCAGCTCCGTTTTCTGTGAATTATGGGGAAGAAAAAGAAAAGGAAGAAAAATACTAAAGCTTCTCAGAGCAGCTTGTATATGCTAATCACAGTGCTCCTAATATGTTAATCACAACAGGGCAACAAGCCTGTTATCCTGAAATGTGACAAAGGCTGTCACACCACCCAAGGCTGTTACTGTTGCAACATGTGGAGAAACAAAACAGAAATTCATGGGCAGGAGAAGCACAGCACCATCAGTGAGGCTTTGCCACCCGTGGCTCGGGTCACTTGAAGAAGAAGCCGTGTTTCAGAGGGTCCTCCTCTTCCACAGTGAAGGTGGCTGTGCCAGTGTAAAAGGCTTCTCCTGAGACTTCCACAATGACAGCATTGTAGTTCCCAAACTTGGCCTCCTGCAGAGGGATCAGGATGAGGATAGAGGCAGCAGAAGGTTCTCCACTCTCCCAACCCCACAGAATTTCAGTGCTACCTGACATTTATGCTGACACTCCTGCCCTGGTACATCCCAAAGCAGCCACACAACACTACAAGGTCCTAAAATCCTTTCAGTGCCAGGTTTGTGGGAGGGCAAGACCCACAGCCACCTCCCTCCTTGCCTACACCCTTCCCTAGGCACAGAAAAGCTTTTCTGCTTCCCCACTGAGCACATTTCCAGCAGCCCTTGAGACAGGGGGAAATTCCAGCACAAGCCACTTGCCTTCACTGCCTTCCCAGTGAACAAGGAGCCCGTGGTGCTGCTCTGGAAGGTTCTGCTCTGGTCCAGCTGGATGAGTCCCTTATGGTACTGCAAGGCAATGCGAGCTGTCACCCCCGAACCTGTTGGACTTCGGTCAACCTGCAGCAGAAGAGATGAACCAGCTCTAGATTTTGGGGTTTAATACAAAATGAGATTGCTCCCGTCAGTTCTCTCTGCCGTCTTTACACTGCACTCAGGGGAAACCCCCCCAACCCAGGGTTTTGTAGAGAATCCAGATACATCACAACTGAGAAGGAAAAAAGAAGCAGGTTTGGGGTACTTCTGGACTGTGGTTGGCTTTGGCACAGTTAGGGATGGATGATCTAATAAACACTGAGGCTATTTAGGAGCACTTGAAATCTTCCCAGCATCATCTCAAAAGGACTGAGAGGGGCTGAGGTCTCCTGCCCCATTCTCACACCTCAAGGCAAGATTGGTTCTCCTTACACTGAGGGGGCTCCTGGCCAGCCTGGTTTTTAAAATCTCCAAAAACACAGTGTTGGCCAGCTTCTGAGGTGACCCCTCACTGTCCCAGTGCTCCACACTTCTCACTGCTGGCAAGCCCAACCAAAACTTCCCCTGCCATTTGTGTGATACTTTATGCACAGCAGACAAGAACAGAATTTTAACACCCCATTTCTCTCCTGTTGTTCATCCCCAGCAGATGTTCCCTGGATTAGGACTTTAGGGACATGTACTATGCTGGGATCCTGTCTCAGCTCCTGAACTCCTGGAAAATTCCAATAAACAGGTTTTAGGTATCAACCTTTTTAAAATGCCATCGTCTAAGGTGTGCAGAAGTATTTCTGCTATTAGGAGCAAAACCAGAATGTGTGCATCGACACTCAGCTCTCCAGAGACATGACAGCAGCACAAGCAATCACTGCCCAAACTAAGAACCAGAACAGTCTCTCTTCTTTGCAGTGGATCTAAGGGACAAAGGACAATTGTGGTGCCTCTTGTGCCTGAGAAGAGCCCGTTTCTGTACCTGTTCATCTGCAAACACACAGATGTTGGTGGTGGGCTCCTCACTAAAGGCATCTTTCCCGTCCGTCAGTATGGTGCCATAGAGGAAAGCCAGGTCTTCGCTCTCAGGGTGATGAAGCTTGAACTGAGAACAGCACAGAGAGGGTCACAAATACACACAACAGCAGCAATGTGTGCAGTGCAGCTTCTGTCAGAGACCAGAGGAAGGGGACAAAGCCACATGGCTGCGTTTCCACCTCTTCTTCACAGGTAACAAACAGAAAAGCTCCTTCTCCTGTCCTTGTAACGACTTTGAAATTCAACATGGGGCTGGAAGGATGGGACTCTCCCACCATCCTGAACATCTGTCTAGTGCAGTCACCCCAGAGGGAACATGCTGGGATACCACAGTGCTCATTCATACCTGCTTCTTCACCGCTTCTGTCACTGCACTCGCTGCACTGACGAGGTCTCTGGTCTTTGAAGAGCACACATCAAGGCCCAGCTGCTTGGCACTGAGGAAAGCGTAGAAGGTGCCACCATAGCCGATGTCAACCACCACCTTCCCATGGCCAGGGACATCAATGGCCAAGTCTGAGCAGAGAAAGGGAGGAACGTGAGGAGGCAAAACTGTGCTGAGCCATGGGCTTGCATAGTGAAGGAATACAGACACGCAAGGGCAGTGGACAGGGATGATATCTTGAGTACCCCTATGGCACCTTACAGCATTCCTGACGACCTCTGAAGAACAGTGGGACTAGGGATACAGCTGCCAGACGCCCCTCAGCCACACCACCAGCCCCCAACGCCGGCACGGCCACCACCAACCCCCCCCCAACACCCAGCGGTCCCCACCGGTGGCGGCAGCGAAGGCGGGCACGCTGTGGAAGCGCACGGGGTTGCCGCTGCGGTGGCCGTCCCAGGGCACGAAGGCGGTGACGGGCCCGCAGGGGCAGCGCAGGCGGACGGCGGTCTCGGGGCGGGTGGGCGCCGGCACCAGCCCGTAGTCGAGGGCGAAGCGGCCGAGG
>VYZP01001901.1:0-10315 GCA_013400635.1 Hypocryptadius cinnamomeus | reverse complement strand
ACTACTCCTTTCCTGTCTGCCAACGTGTAACATTACAGAAGGGACAAACACTCAGTCTCAACTCTGCCAGACTGAGCACCAGCAGCTCCTTGGCTGAACTCCTGCACACCTTGTTTTTCAGCTGCTCTCCCTGCTCTCTCCCAAAATTTCTTCCATCAGCTTTTCCACCTCCTCCTAGAAGGGGATCGCCTTAAACTAAGCAAAATAATACAGCTGAGATCTTCTGTGTGCCAGCAACAGAAGGAGGATTTCTCCAGGTATCTTCCACACAGCTATCCTCCTCCTACAACCCAGTATGTTGCCTGTTTGCAGCAGTACAACATTATTGGCTCACACTCAGTTTTTGTATCACTGTAACTCCCCCACCCCCAGATCTTTTTCCAGAAAGCAGCCACTTCTTGTTCCCCATCCTCCACACTTGCAGTTGATTTTTTTTGTGCCTAAATGTGGTCATCCCAACTGAACAGCATCCAACATTTTTCCAGATAATTTTTTTAGTATATCATGGCTTATCTGGGTTTAACTCCTGCCCTTCAATATTCCTGCAGCATATCTAACAGGTTTGTGTAATGTGTAAATGTACTTAGAATTGAATAGATATAAAACATATAACATATTACATATGTTATAGATTGTGATGCTCTATCAGTAATTGTATAGCACCAAACTCCAGGTGACCTCTGTAAAAAGTTCTGTGCTGCACAGCATTTCAGGGCAACTGGCTTGACATCTATTCTGTGCCTGTTCTTTTTCACTGCATTCTAGTACAATATTACACCTTGTAAGAGTTTCATGAGCATCAGGCTTCAGTAGTTTGCAAATGAGTGTCATGAAAAACTCTGTGAAAACCGCTACTGAGCCAAGAAATATGTAAACTATTATTTCTCCCATATCCAGTAAACATGATGGTGTCTAACTTGAGAAAATCAGACGGCTTCCATGAAATTTCTTCTTTACATAATCTAAAGACTGCTGCTCATCTCCTTGTTACCTTCTAAATATGAATCAACAGCTTACTTGCTCAGTAATTTTTCCTGTTTTTTTATTTTCAGGGATTAATCCCAAACTAACTAGTTAATAAATTCCAGGCTTCTATTTTTCTTCCTTCACAAAGGTGCTATTTATTTTCCACTTTTTTTTTCTTTCCTTTTACCAGTATAACAGTCCTGTACTGTATCAATGGATCAATAACTCTTTAACATATTAAGATCAAATTAGCTCCTCTGCCTGAACAGTAGAACAGGCAAGCTGCCTTGGCAGTATTGTGCTTTCCCTCTCATTACCCTAAACAGCTCTTTTTAAGCCAGTTTCTCCTCTTTCTCTTCTTTCTGCCTTTGAAAGTGTCTTTCTCTTAGTTGTTAAAATGTACTCACTTTCTACTAGGACTTCACACTTGGAAACCACTTGGTTTGAAACATCTAAAAGGCATTTAACCTGGATTAGAAGAGCTTTGCTCAGAGGGGTCTTTACTTAATTTACATACAAGTCTGGCTCATAACCCTTACCTTGGAAGTGCCAGAATATTGAGACTCTGGAATTTTACAGAGATGTTTCCTTTGAATAATGTATTGCCCTCCAATGTAACCTTACTTTGCAAGCACCAGAATTTGCGATGTGGGGGAAGGAAGAGTTTTAAAATTATCTTTGTTCTGTTAGAGAACACAGCAACATTTTGCTGCTGAAGTGAATGGGCACAGGCTGAAGGGCCTCACTTCTGTTGAAACAAGATCTCAAGAAACTGTAATCTCCTCAATTATTTTCTATTTTTTTCATGAGGCTCTAACTGCTGAATTGGACTTAAATTTGCAAATAATTTAAATCAACATAAAACTACATATATTGTCATTTAGTTTTGGGCAAATAAGTTCTGAAATGTTTGCTTTTTTTTTCCTTTTCCTCTCTCAAAGCACAATTTTGTAACTTTTCCTTTGCCTATGAATTAATTCTGATTTTTAAGGTTTCGTGTTTTAGCAAAACATGGATAGTTTTTCATCAAAGCAGCAAAGACATACTGATCTACCAAAAAGCATATGTTACAAACCAAAATTTGCTACAAAGAAAAGATTCTCAAAAACAATTCAACAGAATTTATATTAAGATCTTGTTAACATTAGCAAAACAACATTTCTATAATGGTATAAAAAATAACTAAACACTTTAGCAGATGCTTCAGAGAGGCAAAAATATCTGGCAGAAAAAAATTGGAGAGATTTTTAATGTAATCTGCCCTCTTCCTTCACCCTCACTTTGCTGCTGCCACTCACATATCAAATTACAAAAAGCCCAACTGCTCACAGATGCACAGATGAGTTTTGCCCAGAGAAACAGCTGTTCAGTGCCATCTCTGATACTTACTCATCTGCAGCTTTTCAAGGCACCAGGCTAGCACTGTTCTGTTGCTCCTAACACAAGAGATAGTAGCTGTAAGAGGCACGGTTTGGGGTTTTTTACATAAAGAATATCGGGCTTAAGTAACTGTATGAGGGTGAGGAAGGTAAGTATGGAAATATCAAGGTTATCAGTAGAGAACAAAAAGCACTAATCCCAGGTTTGACCTGAATTTTCCTAATGTTGGATTAGCTTAGATATTTTGCATTAATCTTTTCCACCAGACGTTTCCATTCTGTGATCTGAGAGTGCCTGGTTTTGCACAGCTTCTATCCTCATTACCTTATATTAACTTAAAATTATACATATCTATTGCCAAAGAGATAATGGTCTTCTCTATTTATCTATTTTACTTCTCACTGACTGAATTGGATTCTGTTTGCCTTCTGAAATGCTGTATGTAACCTTCTATTTATCTACAGCCAAGCTGCCTGAGGGAATAAATTCTTGTTCCTCCCAGGAAGATATATGTGCTCCCTGCAGTTCATGGCCCATTTAATGAAAAAAATTACTACTATAATTACAAGTTTGCAGGACTTTGTGAAAACCCTATAAATGTTTTCTTTGGCCATTCACGATGAACAATTTAATAATTTCTAAGTATTTCCAATTATTTCCTTGGAACAGCTTGTAGAAGAACAAATTCTTTTGTGTCAATTCATAAAAAATAATACAGAAAATGTTCTTTCAGGAGATATAGACTTGGCTGATACTCAGTCCTGTTGTCAAAAATCTTCATGAATGGATTGCAGTATAGCCAGTATATTAGGTACCTTGTATGCCCTATATTGACCATGGATAACTCCTTGGTGTGGGAGTTTGGGGGAACCAAACTGAAGGTGAACGGGAAAAAAAGAATGAATGAGAGCAGATGAATCATTTGCCAGACAAGAAAGAAATAACAGAGATACAGTCTAACAGCACTATGATTACCTTTGTGATGGGCTAAGAATATAGCATTTAATTATTCACATTTCTTTAAGAAAAAAAATAAAGATGTCAGTTAAGAGGATATACACTGTAATGGAAATGGAAGTTTCTGAGGGATGATGCTATTTTTCAACAGTTACACTTGCACAAAGAAATCAGAGAAATAAAATAAAATATTTGCAAAAGTGCCTGAATTTTCAATACAAGTTTTAGCAATCAGAGTAAAAAATGGAAGGAGCAGCTGGTAGAGGGTGTAAGAGAAACATCAGCAGTGCCAAGCTTTTCTTGGCTTCTCTCCCCTATAACCTGTGGCCTTTCTCTGCAAGCACTGCTCTCCCTTGCCAAATGGTGTTACTCACCAAAGCAAGTTGTAAATTTTAGAAGGAAAAAACCAAAAAGGCAATGTCAGGAAGCCCTTACTGCAAAAAAATGTGGAGAAAGCAGCAAGGTAAGTCCCTACTGCCGTAGTTAGGGGAGCAGAGGGAGAACATAATGATGAAACACCTCTCTTTCCACTGTGTTTCAGCACACTCCACGGATCAGCATTTGTTTTGCTATTGAGTAGAGGTGAGAGGGAGCTCTGCTGAATTATGGTGCCACTGCTTTGAGTTCCAAAGAGACAAATATATTAATGCTCTAAATAAATATTAAAATTTATTTCAGTTTCCAGCTGATTTAAGTTGCTACTGGTTTTCCTCAATCCTGCCACAAATACATGATCTGCTCAGAGTATACAGTAGGGTCACCTGGCATTCAAAAATACTGTACTAAAAAGAATATAAGCAGTATTAAAATATAATAATCTCTTATGCATTAAGAAAAACCTCTCTTTTCCAGTAGTTGCTGCTAAGTTACTCATAATAGCATCATTTTAAGCACCTCCATGATTGCTATCTAGAGGTCTTTCCAGCTGTGGGAACTTCTGCACTATTATATTCAATATTAACAATAGCACAAGTATTCTTAGTGTTTATTTGTAGCTTGCCTGCAATTTTTATTGCAACCCTTTCTCTTTTTATCCAAATTTCCTATTATTTTGGGGGTTTCTTCTGAGTCCAACATCCAGATAAAGTAAATTGCTATAAGACCACAGAGCTGAGAAGGCATTTTGGAGCAGTACAGGATAACCAACACACAGGAGAAGGTCAAAACCCAATCTACAACCCACAGTTCTGTCAATAGGAACAGCAGCTGCTGAGCTGTCCTCTTCTTGGGGGACACCTGGGAACAGTCCTGTGGCACCTGGGGACAGCCCTGTTTCTGCCTTCTCTGGTGGGACTGTCAACTACCTGAGTCACAGTCCTTGCTGACAGCAGCTGCCACACTTGGACCCTCAAAGCCACGACCAGAAAGGAATTTGTTGTTAACATATAAGAGATAGGACTTTCAGAAAGTAGTCCTAACAGCATTTGCTGCAGAGGGCTAAGGAAATTCCATCTGCTATGCTGTCCCAACTACTGCTGATTTTGTCTCCAGTTCCTGGAGATCTGTTTTGGGCATCAGGTCAGCTCACTCAAATACAGGTGAGCAAGGACAAAGAACATAATGAATATTTGGTACAAAAAGCAGCAGGCATTTTCCAACTAGCCTAGGCCTGCAGCATCTTGCAGCAGGAGCAGCCAAACAGAAAACATATTTGTATTTTTGGTTTTTCTGCTTCTTAATTTACAGCTTGGTTTGGTGAGTAAACCAAGCACATTCAAAGCTCGTTTCTATAAGCAAACAGATACAAAACTGGGAGAAGCAGCTGACTCCCTTGAGGGCAGGGAGGTCCCGCAGAGAGACCTCAACAAGTTAGAGGGCTGGGCATCACCAACTATATAAATTCCAGCAAGGGGAAGTGCTGGATTCTGCAACTGGGATGGGACAGACAGTCTGGATGTCCAGACAGACTGGGGAACGAGACACTGGAAAGTAGTGCCAAGGAAATAGACCTGGGGGTCCAGGAGGGCTGACCGTGTCCTGGGGGGCATCAGGCACAGCATCAAGAGCTGGGCAAGAGGTGGGGAGTGTCCCCTCTGCTGTGCACAGGGTGGCCTCACCTCTAGTACTGTGTGCAGTTTTGGGTGCCACAAGGAAAAAGATGCTAAGAGAACATCCAAATGAGGAGAACAAAGATGGTGAAGAACCTTGAGGGGAAGATGTATAAGGAATGGCTGAGGTCACTTCTCTGTTCAGCCTGGAGAGGAGGAGACGAGAGCAGACGCTACAGCTTCCTCAAGAGGGGAAGAGCAAGGGCAGGCATCTTCTCTGTGGTGACCAGTGACAGGACTTGAGGGAATGACCTGAAGTTGTGTCAGGGGAGGTTTAGGTTGGGTATTAGAAAAAGGTTCTTTACCCAGAGGGTGTTTGGGCACTGGAAAAGGCTCCCCAGAGAAGTGGTCACACAACCAGCCTGGCAGAGCTCAAGAAGGGTTTGGACAATATTTTCAGGCACACAGTACGACATCCTGACCTAGGGATGGTCCTGTGCAGGGCCAGGACTTGGCCTCAATGATCCTTGTGAGTCCCTTCCAACTTAGCATATTCTGCGATTCTGTGAACATGGATCTGCTACACCAATCCCTGAAACTGACACCAAAGTTGCAAAGCAAATGAAAAAATACTTCCAGAAGGATTCCTTGTCTGTGAGAGGAATTGATGCTGCTCTCCCAAGGCATGCTGCAAACTGGGCAGGTAGGTATTAGCCTCACCTTGCTATTTGCATTGAGGACAATGGTCCATTTCCTCTAAGACCCCATGATCCTCTAGCCTTGCGGACTTTCCATATACATTCATAAGTCAAACTTTTCTTTCTTAGAAACCGACTCTCAGCTTAAAACCTACAAGTCTGATAAGGCTCTGGGCAACGTGTTCCAGCATATTAACTCCCCACAGGAGTGTTGCCTTCATACATAGAGCAGGACAGAACAATATCCACAGAAAAAGAGGCACCATAACAAAAAGCAGAAACCCAGAATTCCCATTGACACTGGCAGGCAGCAAGGGTTCTGTATATTATCACCTATCACATTCATCTTTTCAATAGGCTTGGTCTTCCAAACTCATAGACACATCAGTAATCTCGGCTAACAAAAAAGCAGAGAAAATAGTCACATGTAGAGGAAATTGCAAGCTCAAGCCCATTATTTAGCAGAGTACACAGCTGGTAACAAAATCAGTCATTTTTACATCCATGAGGAAGGCCCTTGAGCACCAGGCCTGCTGATATTAATTTTTTTTTTTGAATTTTCATGGACTTTATTTATTTCTTTGAATTGCTTAGCTTTTGAGACTAATTAAACAATAAAAATGTTCTGTTTGCAAAATAGCAGCATGTTGCTCTCACACAATGTGAAGAATCAGATGGGTATTTGTTTGGTTGCTAAAGACAGTAGTTGTTTTTTGTCTTCCTTTTGCTTAAGAAACTGTTAATATTTAGGGCACAGTTTTTTCAGCCTAAACTTGCATGAGTACTTCATTTCACACTATAAACTAGGTTTTTGATACCCTCATTACAGAGTTAACCTCTCTCTTGCAGGAGTCTGTGGACAACTCTTAGTGCTTGTCTCTCTTGGGAATCAGATAATTTACTTAATTTCCAAATATACAGACCTGAGAGCATTGTTTTTCTAAAACGCTGTCTTGATCAAACAAAAAAAAGACACCTCTGCTGTTTTCAAAGGCATTTACCAAAATAAACATTTGTCCACCTGTTCTTCGACCTATAGTTTTTACAGTGCTAACATACCAGTGCATTGAGAGAAAAACCCTGCAGTGTGATGATGATCCTTTTGCTGGAAGTACAAATGACAATGAATACTTTCAAATCAGCATCTGGCATTTTTTGACCAGAGTCACAAAAAATTCTTACTCCTGAGAAAAGATGGGAGTACTTCACTGACATCAAGACATATGTGTAATGTGAACATAAGAATATATGAACAGGTAAGATACCTTGTGAGATTTCTAACAACCTATGGTAATCACATTTTAGAAAAGACACCAAAGAATTACTTCAGCCTCATGAAATTATGCCATAGAAAGACATACTGCTTTTGTTCCTAGCATTAATCAATCTTAGAGAGGTATTTGACTCAGCCCCCACAGGAACTGAATATCTTAGAGTCTTTAATGGGTTTACCCTTATAAAGAAAACATGAGACAGAGAAGTTCCTTGCTTACGTACACTGCTAAATGCACACAACCTCAGTGATCTCCCTTTGGTCACCCTAGAAGAATATGGGCAGTCCAGAAACATCTACTGTGAAGACCTGTCCATGCAACTTTGGTAAATGTATCACTTTCAACCTACAGTCATAGCAAAATGAAAATAAATATATTCAGAAAAGTAGAAAAATTCAATGTTGCCATGCTAATAGCTCATCTACCACAAGAGTCAGTCACAGACACATCAACAAAATTAAAGAAGTTCTTGACTCTCAGTTTCAGTGTTATCAAGATGCTAATAAACAAGTCCACTTGATCTCAGTAGAAATATTTAGTTAATTATCTGGAATTAACTAAATTTATTGGTGCTTCTGTGTTCAAATAATCCGTGGGTGCATGTGTGTTTGTATGTCTGTGTGTGCAAAACTCCACCTGAATTTTTGATCACTGTCTTTCAAAAACTGTCCTGTATTTCACATTTTTCTTCAACTGGAACCAGTATATTTCCTGAGAAGCCAGGTGGTTCCCTTGAGAACACATTGCATGTCAGGGATGCAACTGCTGTCAGGACTTGCAGCCATCACTTGAAAGTCTGCAGAGAAATTCTCTGTCCATACACATTTTAGCTGCATTCCTTCTGCTTCTTCTGACCTTATAGTTACTTCTGGATGCAGGTGTGGTTTGAAGGATCAATATCAGTGACAAAATTGCTACATTATGTTAATGAGTTTGGTATACAAAGCTTGTTTTTTGACAGCTCCTTCACTGTCATCACTGAACATTTAAATGAATGTGATTAGACCCACAAACAGAGAGAAATGTTGGGTGACACCCCTGATAAAGAACCACCACAAATGGAACAAAATCAAGAGTCCAAATGCAAAGTAAAAGACTGCCAGCAAATTCAATAGGATCACTGCTTCCCAAGTTTTGCTTGTGCATGTAACTGTGTGGATCCCCACTAGACATTTAGATTGGGAAACAGATTAAAAGCTGGATTTGTTTGCTTTGGGTACCCCTGGTATCTATCTACCTTTTAGGATCATTTCCTTATGATCCTAAAAGGATGTACACTCATGTGCATGTATACTTGGCAAGAAAAGCAATGTCCCATGTCTCAATCTTACAGGTGCACATAAAGCCAAGTAAAAACTCAGTATTTTCTGAGAAGCTCACAGTACATTGCCAACAGGACTCTTGTTACATCAATAGTGGATGTAATCCAGGTTCAATCTGTCTTCTTTTTTTGTTATTTTAATGAAATTCTAATTTCACAAGACATACTCCAGTTGAGAAAGTAAAGAAATCCTCAATTTTCTTTTCTGGGCTCCAGTTCAGAAAACAGGAACATAGAGAGGATCCCAATTTTGTTATCTCTCTATTTTCTTTTGGCATTGTCCCTCCATTTGATGATGCATCAGCAATCAGCATTTTGGAAAAAAAGGAGAAAAGAGAAGGAAAAGACATCTTTTGAATTGCTCGATGTTTTCATTATGTTCTGCAGTCTAGTAGCTCTTCAGAAGTAGTAAATTAGCCTGCAGCACTGATTTTTCCCAAGACACCTCTATTACTTTGAATTTGCATCCTTATCATGTATATTATGTATGCCCGTGCGTCACTGTGCCTGAATTAGACTACAAGTTCCTTGCAACAGAATGCCTTATTCTGCTCACAGCTCTACATTCAATTTTGGTGCTCAAAGAATAAAGCCAACATAAGGAACATAATGGCAAGCAAAATCAACCAAAATATGCCTCGTGCAAGACTGACTATGGGTCCAAGAGCTAGTAGACAAAAATTAATAGACAGCACAGCCTAAAGGTTCACAGCTGAAGACTTCTAAAAGTACCCCCACAAACTCTGGATGATCATTTCTTTCCACAAACACACATTGTGGGAGCTCTTCCACCAAGGGAGAGCAGCTCTTTCTAAAATAACTTCCTGCATAGAAGTACTTATTCTGAGTTCCTACTAATTAACTACTTTCTCCCTATTTTCATGGCTCTCTGCAAGGCTGATAGGGGGAAGGGGTCACATCCCACCTCATGGCTGATTTTCAGAGGGAAAGGAATACCTCCTTTGTCTCTCACTCAGGAGCTTGTAGGTTTCTATTTTCAGTTCAGTGCAAGGTAGCAGGAAGGAAATATCCCAGGGCTAAGACTCCAGGTAAAAAAGAGTCCTTCAAGTTTATGCAAATATAGGACAGTTCATACAAGCTCTGTTATTTTTTTCTACTTCCTCGGTCTTGATTCCTGCCCTTCTGACATTAAGAATTGCTGGCTTGAAGCCACTGGATCAATAACAGGGTTTTGGCCCATTTTAGATCTCTTACATGGACAATATTCTGAGAAACAAGGACCAACAACACCAACAGCACAAAATTATTCCTACATGTCCTGGATCAATGTGTTAGCAATTTTGCAAGTTCTGACAATGAACGACAAATGGGATAATAGACCTTGTCTTCCAGCGAAAAAACTATTCATCTCAAAGAGTAAAAAAGGCCTAATTGTCTCAAGTATCACCATAGTATGATGCTAATCATACAATCTATTATATAACCATAATTTATTCTGAAGAAGCTTCACTCTTCTTTATAGCATTAAGAGCAGTCCATTGCCAATCACAATGACATAGATGAAGAAATAGTCTGATTTAGCAGCTTCTGCTCCACTTTGTATCATTCACAGATTTCCTTAATCTACTGATTTGATAATCTCAAATTTCCCATCAGGACTGTTGTTTTTGAAGGTAAAGAGATGTTCTGTAACTACACAACTACACTGCTGTGTATTAAATTACCATTACCCTAAGCAGTGCCTGGGATTACTGAAAATGTGCAGAATTA
>VYZP01001895.1:0-41181 GCA_013400635.1 Hypocryptadius cinnamomeus | reverse complement strand
TCCACATGTTTTTTGAACACTTCCAGGGATGCTGACTCCACCGGTGATGCCAGCAGAGGCTGGAGCAGAGCAGCACCCAGGTTGTCCAAGCGGGAACTGACCTCACCCCATCCCCAAGCCACACGGTCATCCCATTGAAGGAACCTGCAAGGAAATGGGTTGGAAGCAATCTTGGAAGTCAGATGAGCATTCCCCAGCTGCACCTGGGAACGCCAGCCAACACCAGTGTAGGAAAATCTGCTCTCCTTGACATGTCCTGGGATGTCCTGGCAGGCACAACTCCTCCTGCACCATGCCCAGTTGGAAGAGAGGCCAGCTCCAAAATACCCCCAGCCCCATGGGCCATGTCCTGTTCCACACCAAGGGGCTCCAAGGGCGTCCCCACTGCCACCCCTGAGACTGGCCAGGGTTTCACCCTCCAAATGGGGCAACAACCCAAGAAAGCCCAACAGCATCCCTGGAATTTCTCAGATGGGCTGAATCAGAAACAGGACAAACAAGGCCAGTAAATGCCAACTGGCAAATACAGGGCCTGGGACTCATGAAATGCTCTTATGGATATGCATCCCAGTAATCATGATAAAAAGTGCAACAGGACACAATTCATTGCATTTCATGGACTGGTGTCTCCTCTCCCTCTCACAGTCACTGAGGAATGAGCCTTTCCTCCAGGCTGCCACCTTCACAGCAAGCCCAGGAATGGACTGGGAAGCAGCTCCCAGCTGGTTGCAGAGTCCTGGCAAAGTTGGTAGCAAGGGGCTCCAAAGCACCAAACCCCTGACCCAGCCAGTTCCTCTGTCTGGGCTGAGCAGCTGCAGTGGGGCAGGGGGAATGGACATCCCCAAGCACCAGATGCTGCTACAGTGACATCCCTGCACCTGGGATGGAGGAGCACTGCAGGTGCCAGCACACCACGCTCCCTCACCAGCTGGAGTCACGCAGGGTAAGGAGAGATCACACTGCCAGGTCCCCATCCAACCCCCAGGAACCCTGAGCACCAGATCTCAGTGGGCACAGAATCTGGGAATGGTGCTGGCAATCCTGATGGATAACCTGAGCTGAGGCAGCCCCTGCCCTGATCTGCCACGGCAGAGCTGGCCAGAGGGAGAGTGCGAGTGCCACCACTCTGGAGCTGGACTGGCTCCTCTGACTCCCAGAGACTTCCATTTTGCCCTTGGGTTTGCCGGGGGTTTGCTGCCTCGTCCATAAGCCAGAAGAGTTGTATGGATCTCAGAAATGACTGGCACAGCCCTAATGGTCGGGAACGAGTCTCTCCCTGCTGTGTCTCTGCCGAGCCTGCAGACGGAGGCTTGGAGGTGCCAACTACCCCCGGTCCCGCTTAATAAGGTGTTAACTCCCGGCCTAATTGCCACCACTTAATATGTCAACACCCTTCACCTCCCTGCTGCTGAACAAGAAGGTTTGAACCAGCACAGCTCAGTGCACACTCAAGTGTTTGATCCTCAGCTGTGTTCTCCTTCCACCTCACTCCCCTCCATCGCTCCAGGGTGAGAGCACAGCGTACCCCCGTGTCCCCAAGTCCCTCTCCCCAAGCAGGGGAGCATCTCCCCTTCTCCATGCGTGTTCAGCCCTCCCTCTTTCTCCACGCACCGACAAAGGGAACTTCACTTCCAGCATCCTAACCTTGCACAGGGAAATAAAAAAGGCAGGAAATTTAAAAGATTCTTATAACAACAGTAACAGAGCTGCAATGCAGAGCTAGAATGTATATAAAATATCTTTTAAAATAACATGTCAGCCCAGCCCCTCCCCAGAGGGGCAGGACATGCCAGTGCCCATATCCACATAGTGCGGGATCAGCGCAGGAGAAGGCAGCACACACATTTGCCATGATCACAGCCGTGTCCTTCCAGGTTTTTCTAAGATTTTTCCAAATTTGTCCATTACCGTGTTTTATGTCTATTCACGTCACTCCATCTTTTGCTTTTTAAGGAACAGAAGATGGAAAAACAATAAAATCAGCCTCTGAGTTTAGCCCTCTGCCCCATTCGCAGACAGTTTCAGCAATTTATTTGGGGCTGCTGTCATAAATGCCTCCTGCTCGCATCCTAACAAACTGGCAGCACAGAACTCTCCAGAAAAGGGCGATTCATGCATTATTTTTCTTTTAAAAGGCTACTTCCTAAAGCATGCAAAGCAGCTCTTCCCTGCTGTAGTGGGATACAGTTCCCATCCTTGCAGAGGTGAGCAGGAGAGAGGGGATGAGCTCGGGATTGTGAGAGCCAGCACCAACACTTACACTTGCAGAGTACCTGCCTAACCCCATGAGGCTCAGCCAACACCTTCAACTTTCAGCAGAGCAGAAAATTCACCTGGTCTCCAGCTGGTCCAGCTCTCCCACAGTTCTCTTTCCAAGCACTCCCCTGCAGAGTCCCAAGGGATGAGCTGATTCCACCCTGGTATTGTGGGCCCTTGGATTCAGCCTGGAAATCCATTTTGGGTGGTCAGGCTCTTTCCTCACCCACCTCACTCCCTGACTTGGAACCAGGGAAATCTAAGCAGTGGTATCTCCCCATCATCACCTCCATGGTCTCCCTGCCTGGCCCTGGCTTAGAAGGTTAGTCCAAGGCTTGCACAGTCGTCTGTGCTATGGACTGGCAGCAAATTCACGCCCTGAAGTTACAGGGCAGATGCCAGCATAGCCAGAAGCTTCCATGCAGATTTCCCTCTCAAAGCTGGGGTGACCTTGGGAAGCAGAGGAAGAGGCTCCAGCCACATCTGCAATTATGCTAATGAGATGGACATTGATCTGTGTGAGTTGGCTTCACCCTTTGGAGACACACTTGGGCTCTCCCAGGACTCTCCCTTGGATGGGTGTAGGTGAGGGGCCACAACCCTGACTGTCACAGCGAGCTGTGGGCTGGGACACAGCCCAGCCTGGTGCCAGCCCTGGGCCTCTCACTGCACATGGATACCCATCAAACCTAGAATAGCTCATTTTCTGCAACTTATGGCTGTCCTGGTTCCCCTACCCCTTCCTCACCAGGGAAAGAGCCAAGAGCTGAACAAGTCAAAGAGTATGCCCAATACCCATGGCAGTGGGGCCATGGGTACTCAACAGCCATGTGCAGACACCTCAGAACCTGGCAGACCCTCTCATGGCCTGGGTGGAGTGGTTGAGATGACCTGAGCCTCTACTGTAGTCACAAACACCCTTCCAGGGCTGACCCACCAGAGACTGAAGGATAAACAGCAAGCCAGGTCTCTTGGTCTCCTTCCTCAACTGTCCACCTTCCCTGAGGCCCTCCCATGAGTGAGGAAACAGAGACGAAGGGACAGGGGGGAATTACCCTGCTCCAGACCCTGGTTTTCTGCCAGGACACCCCACTAAAGCAGAGCAGGGGTTCCGATGGATGTGACGGTTCATCTCCAGCCTGATCCACAAACCAGCGAGGGGACAGGAGCTCTCCCAAGAATCCCACACAGCAATGGCCCAACCAACTTCTAGCAGCATCACAAATTAAAGCTCAACTTGAAATGAGGAAGGGGATGGAGAACGTGCAATGTGGTCAGTGCCATGGGAGAGAGGAGGGAGGGCTTGGACAAGATCAAGGAAGAGGAAAGGGGAAGGCCAGGTTTGGGAAAGCAAAAGCCAGACAGCCAAGGGATTTCACTCCATCACCAGCGTCGGAGCCATGGCCCTGAGCGCTCAGTGGGGATGTGAACAGCGAAACCTGATCGGCTGTTAACCCAGGAATGCGTGGAAATGGCAACTGCACATAACTCCAGGGAAGCCGCCAGCGGTGCCCCAGCACCCGGAATCACACGGATAACCCGCGCGCTTCGCGCATGAGCTCATCCTGGGGATAATGCTCTCACATGAGCCCAGCCAGCAGGAATTCACCGCACGCTCGGGGGACGGGGGGGCTCAGGGGGATCCCCTTCTCTTCCCGCTCCTTTCCCCTTGCCCTCCTGCCACCATCCCACATTTCCCACGGATCGCGCGCTGCACCCTGGGAGCGCGTGGCTCCCAAAGCCCTGCAAGCTGTGCCTGGTGCTGCAGCCTCCCCGTGCAGGGCTGCAGAGGGGCTGGGGAGAAACCCTGCAGAATACTATTAAGCCAGGGGGAAAGAAAAGGAGGGGAGAGGGACCTGTGCTCCCACATTTCTAGCGCTGAGCCTGCTTCTTTCTGTTCCTCCAGCCTGCTGGGAAAGGGAATGAGAATGTCTTGCCTGTTTCACCCACATGCAGGCTGCTGGTGGTGCTTCATGTACCCAGCAGGGCCCAGCAGCACTGGGAGGGATGGTGCTCCAGCCCTGAGAGCACGCTGGTCACCATTAGGTGTTGTACCATTCCTCATGGCACTGCATCCATGCAACTCCTCTCTTGCCTCTGCCTTCCCCTCTCACCATAGTCAGCCTTGTGGAAAGAAGCTGGAATCCATGGAGGTCCCCTCCCCCTGGGAACCAGCAACCCAACACAGCTTCCTTCTCGCAAGCAGCAAATGACCCACAGAAGAACCATAAATAATATTTGCTTATTCTGTTCCCCCCTCTCCCAAATGCATCAGCCCAGAACTTGCTGTCTGCTGAGAGGGATGGTAAAAGTCCCACGGAGCAGGAGCAGGACTTGACCTTTGGTGGAGGATCAGCTGTGCTCCACAGGGCAGACAACCAGGTGGTCTGGGAAGCCAGCTTGGCTCACAGAGGACACGTTTGTCACCACTCAGGCACTGACACCTCCTGCCCATGGTGGCTTTTCCGGAGACCACCTACAAGTGAGTGTCAAATGCCTGCTCCTTCCACCCCTCAAGGTGTCTCCTCCAAAAGGCAGCTTCCCTGTATCCATCTTCTGGTGGAAACCAAGGAGACACAAAGCCACCACAGGTGGAGGAAGAGCTCAGACCTGCAAGGCAGGAATTCAAGCTGCATTGCACATGGCACAGGGACTGCTGCAAACCAGGGAGCTCCAAGGGTCATCGGGTCAGGGGGACCAGATTCAGCTCCTCAAACAGCACCCCAGCATGTCCTGAGGGCTGGGCTGCATCCTGCTGGGATGAGATCCCTCCCAGAGCCTGGCAGGGGTGCCTTGCAGGGGACACAGCATTCATGCCCAAGGTCATGTAATCAGAATTTTGGAAGCAATTCCAAGCTTTTTTGAACTACCTCCAGAGAAGGAGGATTTTCTACCTTTGAACTGAATGATCCAATCTTTCCACAACCAAATCCCTCCCTCTCCAGTGGCTAAGCTCTGGAGCCTCTGATGTCACTCATCCTGGAAATGTCAGGGCAGGAACAAAATGAGCCTGCCCAAAAACAGCCTAGCCAAGACAAAATGCAGGCAGGGTATGAGAGTTTGGGTCCATAACCTGTCCTCCTCTGGTTGGACAGGCCCCCAAAGAGGACTGGAAATGCAATTTAATGTGCCAGCAGAAGGATATTTTACACCTGGGCAGCTGTGTTCAAAGAGGTGCCACACTGGCCTGTGGGTCTCTTGGAGACCACCTCCTCCCCATATTCCCCTGGAGTTTCCACCTTCTCCTCCAGGCAGGGATCTCCCTTTCCATGGGGCAGCATCACCCAGGAGCTGGCTCAAGACCCAAGGGTGGGAAGAGAGCTAGCAGTGGGAGGAGAAGGGACCAAGGCTCAGACTGCAAAAGGAACAAGAAAATGAAAAATTAGGCCAAGAAAACGGAAAGCTGAGAGGTAACACAACAGTGGGGCAAAAATCCCGGGGGAGAGAGACACGGCAGAGGTCACAGCCAGCCTGCCCTGGAGGAGAGGGGAAGGAGCAGATGCAGAGTGGGGGTAGCTCCTCGTTTTGACCCCTTCCAATCTTGCATCCCACCCCAGAGCTGGATGTCTGCTTGATTACCAGTGCACAGGACATGGAGCAACAGATGAGCGTTCCTGTCCCAGGAGTTCCCAACGTTCCCCAAAACACTGCCCGCACCGTGTCACCGCCAGCCAACCGAGATTTTCCCCAAAGCCGGCCAAGAGCCCTGAGCAAAGCGTGTCTCTCGGCATGTGAGACAGCCCCGGCCCTGCGGGGAGGATGCCTGGGAGCCCGGGGTAACCGGACACCGGCGGCTCCTGCAGGGACAGTGATTTATACCTTTCCCGGGAGAGCGGGGAGCAGCGGCAGCCCCCCACGGGAGGGGGAAACGGCACCAGGCAGCACCCTGGGAGACCCCATGAGATCCCAAAGATCCCAACAGATCTCCAAGCAATTCCCAAGCCACAGGCTAGAGCCGTGCCAGCCCTTTCGGTACGTGCCAGGCGATGCGGTGGTCACGGCTCGGCGTGACTCGTCCGGAGCCAGACGCCGGCAGAGTTACCGGAGCCTCCCGCGGCCGGGCTGGAGGCGAGCAGCAGCAGCAGCAGCAGCAGGAGGAGGAGGAGGAGGAGGAGGCCGAGGGCTCACGGGGGACTCGCTGCTCCAGCGCGACATCTAAAGGGCTCCGCAGGCGGCTGCACGGGAAGGATTTCCCCGCTCCATCCCCGCTGCATCCAGCGCATCCCCGCGGCTGCAGGCACCGCTGCTGGACACGCGGGCGGCTGGAGCGGGCTCGGAGGAGAGAGACGCGGTGCTGGGATTAAAACCCCGCAGTGACTGCACAGAACTCGCCGGTAACAGCACGGATTTTCAGCCCCAGAGGGGAAGAGGCTGCGGGGATGCAACCACATCTCTTTATCAGCTCTTCGCTCTCCCCAGCGGCTGCAGAAACAGCAGCTCTGCCCCTTGCAGACACATCCAAACCCTGCCGAAGTATCCCAGAGCTTAGGGATGGACGTGCAGGATGCTTTGGAAGTTAGCAGCAGGGCTCAGGCTGCAGGAGTAGAGCGGGGGCTGCCTTTTATCCTCTACAGAGCTGTGGGCTGGTGCCACACTCTCAGTTCAGGCAAGGAACAAATCTACTGCTGAAATGGAAAATAGGCAAGATGGAAAGGTGCAGAGCACAGCAGGTGTGGGCACAGAGCCAAGAGCAGCCCCCACACCCAAAACTTCTGATTCTGCCTGTCCTGCCCTCCCCTGCTTCCCATCACTCTCTGACACCTGATAAATACCTCGTGGCAAAGTCCTGCAAGGAACTTCACAGGTATCAAACCATTAGGATGCTCAAGACATTCCTTTGAAACCTACAGACTTTATTATTCTCAAGAGTCTTTGCTGCGCTTCTTCTGTACCAGCCCAAAATACTCCTCAGCAGGTGCAAAATTCTTTCCTGAATTCCAAACAAAGGTCTATTCCTAACAAATTACAGTCATTGCTGTGAAGCAGCTGGGAGATTGCAGTGCAAGGGCCTCACCCCAGCTAAATCACTGGGGTGATCACAAATGGGGACTCCCATTTGCCTCACTCAGAGCAGAACATTTTTTCTATTAATGGGAACAGGATTTTTGGAGCAGCCACAGATGCAGGGAGCAGAGGTGGACTTGGCTTGGTACCACTCCCAAATCCCTGCAGGTGATGAGTCGGCTGCAGACAGAGCTCTGACACCAGACCTCAGCCAGAAAACACCCATGGGTGCTGCCAGGGCTCAGCACGTCCTGAAACAGCTGAGGGATGGAACACCTCTCCTAGGGGGGAAGGTTGATGGGACTTGGAGCAACCTGTACTGGTGGAAGGTGCCCCTGCCCATGGCAGGGGGGTGACATGAGATGGCCTTGGATGTCCCTTTCAACCCAAAGCATTCTGGGACTCTGTGAACAGCCTTCCCTCGGCTTCCCATCCAGCCCCTCTCTGACCCACCTTGGCACAAATCTGCTCCTGGCAACCAACACGTCCCAAGTGCTTCAGAAACTTATCTTGTCACTCCCAGTACCTTTTCTTTGGCCAAAGCTCCTCACCAGCTCTCCTGCAGCCCCTTTAGGAACTGGAAGAGGCTCTGAGGTCTCACCAGAGATTGTTCTCTTCTCCAGGCTGAATAACTTATTAGAGGGGGAGAGACACCCAGGAGCCAATGGAGCCCACTAATTACCCTGGCTAATTCCCTCAGGGGAGCCCCAGGTCGGGCCAGGTGGTGGGAGTGGGAAGGAGGGGGCAGGGACCCCTCACCCCCTCAGCACTTTCCCAGGCAGCGAGGGGGAGCGGGGCAGCTCTGCCTCCCCTGCCAGCAGTCTCCTGTTTCCAAACACCTCACCCTGGTCTGCCAGGGTTGCATCAGCTCCTGCACTCGTATTTATAACCAGGCTTTAAAACCTGATATTCCATTTCCAGTAGCTTGGTGGGGGTGAGCTGAATCCTCAGGGCCCCCAGCCAAGCAGCTGCTGCCAGCGTGATCCCTCTTCCCTTCACATCCTGCTCAGAAAAGCTCCCCACAGTCAACCTGGTGCCACGGCTTACTGGCATGGGCTCTTTAATTAGCTGAGCGAGGCAAGAGGCAGGCTCTCATTAAAGGGAGAGCTAATTGAGCCTGGGCAGGGGGATGGGGAGCTCGGTGGTGTTTGACCCAGCGCTGGTTAATTGAACCGAGTGCATGCTCAGGCACATTGCTCCCTCCCCTTCCCAGCAAGTGTCACCACCAGCCTGAGGCTTCTGGGATTAAAAAGACCCCCAGCAGCTATTTTTAGACTGATGGATGGGTGGGAAGGGGTTGAATGAGAGAGGGAAGGGAGACCCTCTCCATCCCGAGCACTGTCAGAGAGGCTGAGGGCTGAGAGGAGCTGCAGGTACTCCTCCAGAGCTGCTTCTCTGCTCCTTCCCCATGCCAGAGGGAGGGAGATCCCAGCTCCAGCCACCACGACTCCAGGACTCTCCCTGAGGCCAGCTCACAGCAGGCTGGTGACACAGAAGGACTGACCCTGCCATGCCCCTGCCAGTGCAGCTCTGGGACCTCCGCTCCCTCCAGGAGGAAACTTCCAGCTGCTTTAGGTTATAAATAAAGAATGACCTGATGAGAATGGCCAATCTCCTGGCACCAGCATCAGTCACACACCTATTAAGTGTACAAAGCTACCTCTCAGATTAACAGCAATCCATAAACCCTGGCATCAGGAGCAGATTTGGAGCTTGGCTGGGACCCATCAGCCAGTCTGCCTCCATGTACCATCTAATTCCACTTCTATTTGGTCTTGGATACCTTTTGTGGAGAATCACAGACCCAAATCTGGCAGAAACAGCACAAAAAGGAGAACCCAAGCCTGGGACTCTTAAATGAATCCTCTCCCAGCCTCGGCTGCACTGTATGTGTCTGCAGAGGCCAAGCAGTTCCCATGAGCCCAAAACTGCTTCCATGGAAAAGGAAAACAGCATTTAGTAGCCTGAAAGGCGCAGTAAAAAGAAAAATTGCCTATTATTTGAAATATGCTTTGGGAACCTCTGCTGAAAAGTATTTGGGAAACACAAAATAAGCCTGAAATTATCCAGGCTCCTGGCTGGGTGCTGCAGCACTGCTTCACCCCCACCTTGAGCATGGAGGACCAGCTCATTCTTGGGGGTATTTGGGGCTGGAGGGATGGGTGTCCAGCAGGCAGCAGCATATTTCCCTGCCTTTACTTCCGAAGCAGCCAGCTGGCCCTGTCCCATTCCTGGGCACCTGGTGCCACCTCAATGGCCCCAAGCCCTGCTCCTGGCCAGCCCCTTACAGCACAGCACAGGGCACTGGCTGGCAAGAGCCTCCACACAGGGAAAACACAGCACAGCTCCAGCCCCAGTGCTGTGGGGACACTCCAGCCCCCCAGGACTCACTCAGGCTGCTGCAGGGACAGCCCTGACCCTGCTGGCTGCAGGTGCTCCCTGTGGAGCAAAACCGTCACCTGCTTTCATAAAGGCCCAGACTGAGGGAGGGGAGGAATTTCCTGGTATCCAGCATGGGTTTCAAAGCACTAATTTACAAGAGGAGAGTTCCCTTCCATTATCAGCCCTCTGTCATCCTGTCCCCCTTCATTCTGGGACCCCCAGCAGCTGCTGCTCAGGGTGGAACAGGCTGAACCACCAGACATTCTGTGACACTCGAGGCAGGGATGTGACCCCATTTTGGATAAGGTAGCAGTTCCTGTCTGATAACCTCAGAGAAGAATCTGAGCAGATGCTCAATGAAGATGAAAAATAAATGCAAAATTCCGTCCTGCTGCAGACTGGTGCTTGAGGCCATGCTGAAACCCATCCTTCCCTGATGGGAAGCTGTTTTAGACAAAGATTTTTGTGGCACCCACAGAGCAGGAGAAAGTATGGGGGTGTCCCAGCAGTCACGACAAAGTGTTTGGAGCTGAAAATCCATTTGCCTGCAACAGGGAGGGCAGGCAGGGCTGAACTCTGATCCACCTCCATCTCATTACCCCCACGCAGCATCCCCAGCACGGAGGCAGCCTGTGTAAGAAGGGAAAAACGAGTGCCTGCAGACCCCCCCCAGGCAGTGACAGCCCCTGAGCCTCAGCCCTGTCACTGCAGAGAGAGCAGAGCATCCTCAGGAGCCTTTTCCTGACCACCTTCACCTCTGGAAAGCAAGGATAAACCTACACCCAGAGCATAACATCTGTCATAGAGTGGGGTGAGTTGAAAGGGACCTTGAAGATCATCTGGTTCCAACCCCACTGCAGGGGCACCTCCCACTACACCAGGTTGTTCAAGGCCTTGGACACTTCCAGGGATCCAGGGGCAGCCACAGCTGCTCTGGGCACCCTGTGCCAGGGCCTGCCCACCCTCCCAGGGAACAATTCCTTCCCAATATCCCATCCATCCCTGCCCTCTGGCAGTGGGAAGCCATTCCCCCTTGTCCTGTGATTCTAGGCTCTTGCCTGGTCCTTCTCCAGCTCTCTTGGAGCCACTTCAGGCACCTGAGGGCTGCACTCATAATTTCTACTTCAGTCTGGAATTATTTCATCTGCTCTGTCCAATGACTTCATTCCTGCTGTGCCACAAGTGGGGAACACTTGAGCCATACATGGCAAGAGGGGAGGGATCCCATCCCCAGACCTGAGGGTTTGCTGAGCACAGCCCTGTTCAGAGCTGCCTCCTCTCCCAAGGAGCACAGGGACTCTCTGCCTCCCCCCTTGCTTGGAGCTGGCTCAGCTGAAAGGCACTAGAGCACTACAAACCACGGGTGTGTTTGAAGTTGGAAGGATTTAAGAAACACCCATCGTTATCAGTTTTAATATTGAGATAAGCCTTGTACCTCACAAGCTGAGCTGAAGAGATCCCAGTGCCAGAGGAGGGAGGTGCTGTCTTAGATCCTTATTTACAACAGCAAGATGCTTCCACATGATACCACCACCAGATTTTGGTCATTATCCTGCAGCTACCCAGTAGTCAAGTTTTGTTTGTGCAGAACTGGTAACAAGCCATTATTTCCATTCCCATTTCCCCCCTGCCAGAGGCATCATCAGAGGAAGGCAAGGCAGGCTGATACCCAAGGGCAGCCAGCAGAGCATAGCTAAGCACACGTTGCTTTCGCACACCAGACTTGGGTTGTCTGGATAAATTTGTTCTCCACCTTCACAGCAAGATGGTTTTGGGTATCCCCACACATTGTGGTTAGCGCTGAGCAATCCAGCAGCTGAGATTTGGATGGGAGCTCCAGGCTGAATTAAACCCATCAGTCACTCTAACCCCAGATCTTGGGAAGCTGGCAGGACACAGCAGCAGGACATGCAATATCTGCACTCAGACATCTGCATGCTTCTTTTAACAGGAAAATGGGATTTTCTGCTCACCCAGGTGTTGTGTAGGCCCTTGTGAAGGGAATAGGTGGGAGCACCCTGGAAAAGGCGTGTGCCTGGTTTCCAGCTGGTCCCAACAACCCAGATCCAGGAGAGCCTGGAGGACACTGGATCTTCCTGCACTTTTACATTGACCACCAAAGGAAAGTGGAAACAGAATCACAGACTGGTTTGGGTTGGAAGCTCATCTCATTCCACCCCCTACCAGGAGGAGGGACACCTTCCATGCTGCCCCAAACCCCATCCAGCCTAGCCTTGGACACTTCCAGGGATGGGACATAGGAGCTGCCTTGCTGCCATTGCTTCTTGTCACAGGCAAGAACAGCAACAAGGCTTGTGACACTTTCACTTTGATGGCAGGTTCCCTGTAATTAAGAGCAAGAGCTACTGCAACAAAACAAATTGCAGAGCAAATCACCTGCATGAGCAATGAGGGCCCAGGCAGAGTCATCACCACATGTGGGGAGGGGTGTGGTGACAGCCCTGCAGGCTTCAGCAGGTTGAGGGTGGCCAGGTGATGTGCCTAAATTAAAATCTGGTTCTCACTGGGCTGAATGCTAAAGAAATGTAGGAACTGGCAATCCCAGCTTGCCTGAGCTGCTGTACCTCAGCCATAGGAGCCAAGGCATCTACAGGGTGGCCACTCATTTCTGCCCACAGACCACTCCTGCCCAAATGCAGATAATGATTAACAGCCAGGGTGCCCCAAGGGCCTCAACAAGTCCAAAACCACACCAAAAATCCCAGGGATGCAGAAAGGATGCTATGAAACAGCTACATCCAGAGCAGCCCTTGTGGCCCACCAGGAAAGAGGTGACTCGAGCACAGAGCCTGTGGCTCATGCTGGCATTCCCAAAAACCTGCTCTCTGCTTGTCCCACAGGTGGGCCAGCTGGGTAAAGGAGAGCCTGTTTGCAGAGACAG
Source organism: Hypocryptadius cinnamomeus (assembly GCA_013400635.1). NCBI lineage: Eukaryota > Metazoa > Chordata > Aves > Passeriformes > Zosteropidae > Hypocryptadius > Hypocryptadius cinnamomeus. The sequence goes on along the minus strand of VYZP01001895.1, from coordinate 28,637 downwards.
GCACCTGAGAAAGGAATAAGGGCATGAAAACCCCGAGGGAGGCATTTGCTGTTGATGAAGGTGTCTGGTAATGGCCAGCTCTTGGCTGGGGGAAGGAGGCAGAAAGTGCTTGGGCTGTGTTGAGAAGAGCCCACAGGAGCTCCCTCCAACACAGCAGCCAAAGGCCGTGAAACCCAGCATGAAAATGTCAGAAAAGCCCATAAATACAGAAGTGGCCCCTGCAGTCAGAGCACAGGTGCGAGCCGTGGTCTGTGCCAGCCAGTGGCTCTCTGTCCCTCACAGACAAGGAGCACCGTGAGACATCAGAGAGCACATCCCAGGATGAACAGAGGAGCCCTCAGGTGGATTTTGGCACTTGGCCCCACAGCCACGTGAGAGACATCTCTCCTGCTCTGACCAAGGGAGGATACCCCCCTACCTGCTGCTCCCAGAAATCTTTGGATGAGCACAGGTGGTTAAAAATACCACCTCTCCTCAGGTAAAGCTTCCTGGTCCTGAGGACCCAAAAAACCCAGAGCCAGGGTACACCCTGCTCAGCAGGATGAGGACAGCAGTGACCCCAAGGGACCAGCCCCACGCCAGGCTGGAGCACACCAGGAATGCTGGGACCACAGGGTCACTGTCTCCTGCAGCAATGGAGCAGCTGAAGGGAGAAACCTTTCTCCTGTGCCTTTGGAAACAAGAATCCACCATTTTCCAGGACTTTGGTGAAAGTCCTGGACCAGGAAACACACAGGAGTGCGAGTCCTTGCCTGGTTGAAGGACAACCCATGTGCTGAACCTTCCCACAGGTGAGATTCTTTTAACTGCCTCCACCTTCACTCCTGGCTTAATCCTGGGTAATAGAGCACCTAAAAATCACAAAGGTTCCTAAGAACCAACAGATGCAACATACCAGTTGGAATGAGACACTGAATAAGAGAGGAAACCCGATCCTTTGGATCTTTCTTAAAGACATAAAAAGCCTAATTTTAGGAATAAAGAGACTTTTTAACAATTATGACTTTTCTTTAAACCTAGAAACAAAACAAAACAAATTTTCTGGGTCTTTCTCAGTTATTGTATCGGGAAGAAAATCAAAGGAAAGAAAAGAGGCAAAAATCCATGTTTCTAGTGTAAAAGCAAGTGTGTGCACACACATGAGCCAACACATTGACAATTACAGCCTCTGACCAGATCAGGGACCTGCACGTATGTGCAAGTGCAGCCCCCACCAGCGTGTGTGTGGCAGAGCACAAGGGTGTCTCTGGAGGTTTGGGGGTTCTGTTGTCATGCCAGAGGCACAAACTCATTGATCTCTTCCTAGGGAGGCAGAACTCCAGTAACTGATTCCTTCCCTGCTCCTTGATCAGCAGTTGTGCCATCAGGAAGATCCACTCCCGAGGGCACCAACCTTCCTGCTCGTCCCTGCCACGTTCCCAGAAATGATGGGCAGTAAAAAACCACTCAGCATATTTCACAGGCACATTAGTAACAAACTCCTCTCCCAAGGAGACTGTGGGAACAGAGCTCCACAAGGGTTATTTTTAAAGCAGAGCAGACACCCGCCTGCCCTGGGTGTGCCCGCTCAGGACTGCTGTTCCAAGAGCGCTGGAGTGGCCATGGAGGACAGACCAGTTCCCTCCAGCCCAGGCAGGTGGGAAGGGAGTGGCATGGTCTGGTCCCTCATCACAGTGGGGAACAAAGCCTTCCTCTCCACACACGCCAGACACCCAAGAGAGAGCTCTGTAGTGCAACAGCAGCACTTCTGCAGAGTGACAATGCCTGTCCTGTGCTCCCCAGCAAGGACAGGCACCTTCCCATAAAGTCACGATGAGCTCAGCAGTGTTTGCTTTCCTTTGGACCCCCAGCTCTGTGCTTCATGCTCCCAAGCTCCTGGCCACAGGGGAGCAGCCCTGAGAGCTCAGGTGGGATCTGCAGATCCCAACTCCTGTCCATTCCCTTTGCTCCCTGCGATGTTCTGTCAGCTGGAAAGCCTTGAGCAGCCAGAACACTCCAGATCTGCTCCAGCAGGAGCAGTCCATGCCTCTCCAGCAGCATTCCTGCTCCTTTCCAAGGCGAGAGGCAACAGCAGGTCCTGTCTGAGGAGGCCAGCAGAATGCAGTGGGCAGCAGGTATCATGGAGCCATCCACACAGCCTTTAGAGGCCTGTGTGTACCCACAGGTGGCCTGGGTCTCTCTTGCACCTCAAGGAGGTGGGACCATGTTGGATGTGGAGAAGTCCCTACTCCAGCTGCCCCTCAGCACTGCTCTCTGCTCAGCTGTGTCCAGCACAGCTGTGGGTGGGGATGAGGCCAGAGCCAATCTGTGACACCTTTTTCAGGAGGCCAGACCTAGCGTGAGAACCTTCTCTGCCACAACACTGGAGATTCTGGAAGTGTTTTGAAGGTGCTCCCTACAAAGCTCTGTGGTTCACAGCTTTCTGTTGAAGCAGATGCTGGTGAGGCTGCTGCCAGCCCTGGGCAGGTCTTCCAACCTGCTCCCAAGCCTCAGTGGGAGGGGTTGGGTGCAGCAAGGGGCAGGAATTGGGGGGGACATCATGGCAGGACCATCACTCCCCTGTGAGAAGCAGGGGACACTTGCAGGTCATGGCCAAGTTCAAGCAGGAGTCCAGATAATGAGTGAGTTGGTGGGATAGGGCATCTCTGAGGCCATGCTGGGACACCAAGCCACAGCCAGGAGCAGCATCAGGCCTGGAGCCACCACACAGGTCCACAGAGATGAGGGCAGAGCCACTCTGGGAATCAGCCCATGATTTAGAGATGGAGCCAGAGGCTCCAGAGCCGAGCAGGGCATGTCTGAAGGGCAGATCTCCTACAATGGCAGGACCCATTCAGTACAATCCATGCAGATCCTGCAGCATCCCTGCCCCCACTCAAGCAGACAGTGTGTGGGTTGGCTCCAGGGACACCTCAGAGACTGCTGAATCTTGGGATAACGCTCTCTGCCATGGCAGGGGCTGCTTTTCCTACCAGATGAAGATCTTTTGCCTGATGCTGCCCCTTGTCCACAGCCACATTTCTCCAGCACAACACTGCTCCATGGCTGGGGCTGCCCAGCCTCCTGCCCCTTGGCATTAGCTCTGCCCTGTCCAAAGGTGAAGGACCCACTCAGTGCAGCATTCAGTGACTCTGAATTCAGCTGCACTGCCAGATGCCAGGGCACAGACTGCTTCCAAAGCCAACCAGCCTCGCTGCTGGCAGGCTGGGACTGTGCTGACTCAATGATATCTGACTGCAGTGCTCAGGAGCAGCCCTGCAGCAAACAGGACATGCAGATGTTCTTCTGCTCCACAGCATTCCCAGTCCAAGGCAGACAGAGTCAAGCTCGGGAGCAGAGAGCTGAATTTTACAGTGCTGAGCAGCAGCTACAGTTCTTATCTGAAAGGTACTGATGCCAAGAGAAACGCTGACATTGGCTTCCAGGGGCTACTGAGGAAAAGCCTCTGCCCACCCTGCCAAGGCCTTGGAGCAAAGAGAGATGATCCATGGAAGCAGCAGGGTAAGGCCAGCCATGGCATGATCCAGGCTCAGATGCCTAGAGGAGATGCTTGAAAACACATCATTGGTGTGAACAGCCAGGCCCAAGGGAAGCAAGGAGCAGCCACTTTCAAAGGTGACTCCATGGGGCTCCTGGGGGCTTTGGAGGCCATGGCCACCTCCTCATCCACTGGGCTCCTGAGGCAACCTCTGCCTTGACCTCAGAGCAAGATGATCCTCCCTAGGGTGCGTTTGCTGTCCTTGAGCTGGTCCCACACCATGATGTTCCACCCTGGGGGAGGTGACCTGTCTGGCAGCTGCCCACAGCCAAACCACTGCCCTGCACTGCCCAGGAGAACAGGCCCTGTCCATTGCCACTCTCTGCTCTGATGGACCCCCAGGACATCATAGAATCCCAAGATGGTTTGGGTTGGAAGGGACCTTAAATCCCATCTCATCCCAACCCCTGCCATGGGCAGGGACACCTTCCACCATCCCAGGTTGCTTCAAGCTCTATCCAGCCTGGCCTTGGACACTTCCAGGGATGGGGCTGACACAGCTTCTGTGGGTAACCTGTGCCAGGGCCTCCCCACCCTCGCAGGGAGAAATTTACTCCTAACATCTGGTCTAAATCGCTCCTGCTTCAGCTTAAAGCCATTCCCCCCTGTCCTGACAGTGTACCTTAAAGCAAGATCTTACAGCAAGGTCCCACTGGGAGTCAAGGAAGGCAGGTGACAATCTCCACTATGAAGAAGGTTAGCAGTGGGACAAAGATTTCGACTCAGAAGATCAGCTGGTGGCATGGTGGGCAAAACATCCTCTAAATTTTTGCATTAAGCCTGGTCTTAACACTGTACTGAGGTTAAAACGGTGCAAACCACTCCTGCATTCCGTCCTGAGAGGTGTCCTAGTGGAAAAAAGACTTTGCAGAGGGCAGAGCAGGATCAGACTAGAGACTCCCTGCAGGCAGAAAAGCCAAGTCCTGGTTTGGTTTGGATCATTACTCACACTCCAGCATTGCTCCACCCCAGCAAAGTGTGCAGCAGCTCCAGGCTGGACGTGAGGACAGCCAGGCAGCTGCCACGGGCTTGGCGTGGGAGTGTAGAGACAACTCTGCAGCCCTCAGCAGCCAAGTGGCTGCCCAGGGCCACCAGCAGAGCTGGCCTGAGCTGGCCACGTCTCCTGCAGGCATCATCCTGCTGCCTCCTCCCTGCACACCCCAGAGCTGTGGGCATCAATCTCCCCACATCCCAGGATGTTCCCTCCCAGGCTGTTCCCAACCCTCAGTGCTCTCCCAGGTTTGGGTGGCAGTCAGGAGATGTTTGGTGGGGTGAAGCAGAGCCTGGCTGAGTCCTGGGCTGCCCTGCAAGCACCAGGGATGTGCCTGTGCCCAGCTCCACCAGTGCCCACCTGGGCACCAGTAGGCAGAAAGGAGCCAGAGCCCACAAGCCAAGGTTCATTTTGCCCAGCCGGGAGCTGGTGGGAATTCCCTCTGGATACCCATATCCATACCCAGCTGGAAACCAAAACAGGGACATGTCCTGTCTTCAGGCAGCACTGGGCACAAGGACAGGTACCAACAACAGCGTGACAGCATTGTCAGGGCTGGGGCTGCCCCCTCCCCAGCCCCAGTGGGGAAGACAGGAAGGGGATGGGGAGCAAAAAGGCCTTTGCAGCCTCCTCCAGGATCCCAGCAGCACAGAGGAGTGGGAGCAGCGGAGCTCAAGCCCAGAGTAATACCCTGGTCTTTGGGCAAGAAGGACAAGTGAGGTGGTGAGTTGGTGAGCCTGGAGATCAGAGCCCCACATGTGCCATGGGGATCACAGCCAGATGTGCCATGGGATCACAGCCCCACATGTGCCATGGGATCACAGCCAGATGTGCCATGGGGATCACAGCCAGTGTGCCTGGAGATCACAGCCAGATGTGCCATGGGATCACAGCCCCACATGTGCCATGGGGATCACAGCCAGATGTGCCAGGACACACAGCCAGGTGTGCCAGGACACACAGCCACCTGGAGATTACTTCATCAGAAACCCATTACCTGGCATGACACCATGAGCTAAATGGTCGGGTATTGGAAGTGCCAGCCCAAGAGCTGGTAATAAGGGCTTCAGCCAGGAAAAAACAGGATAGGGAATTGGTGTGAGCACTGGGACTCATCCCATGCATGGGAAAGAAACTAAGGAACCATTTTGTCTGTATCCTGCTGGAAGAAAAAACACACTGGATCGTAATAATAGAGAAACCCCTGTCACCATTTGGAAAGGTTCAATCCCTGCAGCTCAAGCACTATGACAGACGAGCTGTCCCCTAGGAGAGGTCAGAGCCTTTCCCAAAGGAGGTGCTGCCTACAGAAACAGCCATGTCTTACCTCTTTTCCCAGACTTCCCCATCCACATATCCCAAAGCAACATAAGCTTGAGGGAACAGAGGTTTCTGCATTTCAAGGGGGTTCTATCACCTCCCACCATGCCCAGTTCTACTGGAGGAAAAAAATATACCACCAGATTCTTTGAAATAGTGCCAGGTTGACACACTGGAAACAGGGATTTTGCTCAGGTGAGTGTAAGAGGAGTGAAGGTACCTCTTCCCTTGTCCATTTACACAGCACCTGCCTACCTGCCCAACGATGCTGCAAACCAGAGAGCATCTTTCAGCAGGAGATGGGCCCTGGAACCCCCTGTGGCATGGGCAGCTAGCCCAGTGACAAGGACACCGAGGTTTTTAAGCTGAGCAGCAGGTACTGCCACGAGGTGCCATGGGCCACAGGCTGGACACATTGCATGCAGGGAAGGGCAGCAGGAGAACGACCCCACAGCTCACACATTTCCATTTCTTCAGAAAACTTTGGAGCTGAAAGGTGGTCACTGAGGTTGAAGTGTTTAAAATTCCATCTGGGAGGAGGCTGGGGAGGCAGCTCGGGAGAAGGGACATCGCTCCCCAGTGTAAATGAGAGCCAGTGTTTGAGCTTGGAGGGGGAGCAGCACACGGGGGGCATCCCTGGGCCTCCCCCCTTCCCCTCATCAAAACCTCCTGGGTGGGCTCTGCTCATTGCCTGTGTTCCAAGGAAAGTTCAAGTCCATGCTGGGCGAGGGCTTGGAGAGCTCCACGATTTACGGAGCTGCTGACAGGCAGCCCGAGGGTGACCTGGGCTGTGCAGCCCAGCGTGACCGAGCCTGGGGGGTGCAGCAGCACCAGCGTGGGGGCAGCCCTGGGAGGGGCAGGGCTGGCCCCAATAAACACATCAGGTTCTCCTGGGGGCTCGTGCACAGTAACCACTAAATATACACCCGACGGAAAGTGTGGAGTGATTTATTTTTGTTATTGTTGGTCTGACGTCCTGCCGGCGCTGCTGAGTCCCGGGGACCGCCTGAGCACACACCAAGCACTATCAGAGAAGTGTCATAAAGCAAATATTAGCAGGGCCTGCGCTGGAGGTGACATGGGGCCACCGCAGCTGAGCGCAGCCACCACCAGCAGGAGCCACCGCAGAGGGTGACATAATCCCGCAGGTCCTCCAGCAGCCCGGCCACCATCCATCAGAGTGGAGGAGGAGGAAGGCCACGGCATGATCCTGCCTTGGGAAGGTGCCAAGGTGGAACAGGCTCGGCTGCATCAGACTCCTGGCCACCATGCATGAGGCAGGAGAAAAATCCCTGCTGGAGAAGGGGACTGAGCTGCCTGGCTTTTCCCTGGAGCCCATCTCTGGTAGAAAGATGGAATTCCCTCGAGAGCTCCCACCTGGGAGTTATTAGCCTTTCATCATCCAGCATGCAGATGAATGTTGGAAAAATCCCAAAGCCACCATGGACTCTAGACAAAAACCACCCAAACTCAGGGGTGCATTTCTCTGGGACATGTTTCCAGAATAATTTGGTGCTGGAGGGGAGGGCACTGACACCAGCAGGAACCTCCCCATTTTCTCACAAGGGTCTTTCCCTGCGGTGACCGTGACATTGTCCTGTCTGTGTCCCCATGCCCCTGCACGTGCCTGACGGCGACTGCAAAGGGCAGTGACCCTTTGCCACTGGGGTGGGCTTTGAAGGGCAGCAGTGACTGAGAGCCCTCTCTGCTCCTCACCCAGGTGTCTGCTTGCCCAGTAGAAATGCCCATCCATGGAGAGGTTGAGAAAGGCGACAGGAAGGTCCCACCAGGACAGGGCAGGTTCACAGCAGAGCTCGAGCCAAGCTGAAGAGTTGCACTGGCTGCACAGGTGAGCAGTGGTGCAGGGCCGTGGGTGCCTGGGTGGGTCCTGGGCAGGAGGGTCAGAGCTCTCACGTCCCCTGGCAGTGGAGCAGAACCTGCACCACCCCACACCTCCCTGGGCCTGTACAGGGAGCACAGGGCAGCAGGTTCCTCACCAAAACAGCAGGGACAAGGTACCAAGCCAGTACCACACTTTGGGAAGCTTTGTCCTCTGAAGCAATAATTCCCACTTTACAGGCTGCTTCAGCTGTGGAGCAGGATGCAGTGGGATCCAAGCTCAAGCTCAATGAAGTTTTGGTAAACCATGGGGCAGGCTGGGTTTTAGGCAGCATCATGCTGTGCAAGCTTGAGCCCTGCAGACACACAGGTCACAGCTCCCGAGCTCCAGCTCTCGAAAAGTGCTGATCCCTGCAGCCTGAACCCCCAGCACTGTGCAGATCCAGCGCCCATGGTGAGGGTCAGGGCAGTCCCAAGCACAAGAACGGGCTGGGCAGAGGATGAATCAAGAGAAGCCCTGAGCAGGAGGACTTGGGGCACTGATGGGTGAGGAACTGGCCATGCCCCAGGCATCTGCAGCCAGAAACCCCCCTGTGTGCTGGGCTGATGCCACAGCACGGGCAGCAGGGGAGGGGGGGATTCTGTNCTGGACAGGGCTTGGAGCAGCCTGGGATACTGAGAGGTGTCCCTGCCCACAGCAGGGGGTGGAACAAGATGGTCTTTAAGGTCCCTTCCAACCCAAACCATCCTGGGAGTCTGTGATGATTCTTTGATAAGGCAGCACCTGGGGACATGGTTTAGTGGAGGCCTTGCAGTCCTGTATTTATGGCTGGACTTGATCTTAAAGGGCTTTTCCAACCTAAATGATTGTAGGATCCTACAACCACCACTTCAAATGCCGTCACAAAGCTCACCCACCTGATGGTCCTCCTGCCCTATCCCAACCCAGCTCACGAGCCAGCTGCCTGCAGACAGAACGTTACACACTTCTCACTCAGTGCTGCTGACTGCTGTCATTTCCCCTCTCCTGGGGGCAGAGGAGTGCAGAGCTCAATGCTTCCCCCTCCCAGGGGCCCATCTCACCCCCACCCATCCCAAAGCACATTCTGTCCTATTAAACTTGCCAGGTCGCCCTCCTGGTTCTCCCTCCCTCAGCAGCTCCTGCACACCCACACTCACTCCACGCAAGAGACAGGAGAGCTGAACAAGCTTCTTCCACAGAAGGGAAAATTAAGACAATCAACTCTCCCTACAGATCATCTTTAAAGTTGGGTTGGTTTTTTTTCAAGTTGTCCTTCTTTATTAGTCCCAGACAGAAATCTGAAACCCCCTTTTAAAAAAAACAGAGATACATAATGATTTTCAAAGCTGTGTCACATAATTAATGTCACATTTATCTCTTCAGTTGTAGAGATAAAAAGAAACCATCTATCCATGTCCTCATTATTTTTTTATTCTCCTTTTAAAGCCAGAGTTTAAATCCACGGGATGGGGACTCTAAAGGAGAGGGAAGGTCTGGCTTTCCCTTTACCCCCCACAACTGTGGTGATAGAAAGATTCTCCCTCCCCTCTCCCCACTCCCGTTTCTCCATCGTTGCTGATCCCAGGGTAGAGTACCAATTAAGCAAATCCTGTGTAACTGTTTCTCTCCTTCCATCCTCTGTCTCACCACCCTAAGTACAACAGAGACATTCCAGCAGCCAGGAGCTTTTCTCCCATTCTCCTGGGCCAAGCCAAGGGCCAACCCTTCAGGGTCTCCTGTGACACGCAGCCTGAGTACCACAGCAATATTAGTTTTTTAAAGCCACGGACATTTTCCACCATTAACACATCTTTAATTCATCTCATGTTGCGTTTTGCTCCATTTAGGGGCTGCCATCCCATTAAAATGACATTTAACACCTCAGAGCAGGACCACCAGAGCTTTTCCCCACAGCTCCCATTCCCACCCCTGGCTCCCCTCTGCTCAGAGTTCCCTCCTCCTGGACCGTACAAGGATGTGCTGGTCACAGCCTCACAACAAAGGCCCAAGAAGTGAGAAGGACCCTTTAAGATCTCTGATGGATGCAGATAATCTGGTTTTGATCAGCTTATGACAGCTCTGAACATCACAGCTGGAGCTCTCGGGGCTTGCAGCGTGTTTTGTGTCCCACACATCCACACTCAGCTTTCACTGAGCCCCATGGAATCCCTCTGCCCCCAGCCCCTGCCAAGGAGCCCTGTCACTGGGTGTGCCCCAAAAAGCAGGGGTTGAGTAACAGGAGGTTCAAATGCAGCAATCAGTGAATGAGCTGGGAAGAGAAAGGGCTGCTGGCCCTGGGAAGCACAGGAGAGACAAGGCCTTGCCAAGGACACCTCCCCCAAGAAAACCCCTCCTCTCCCACCCCCTCTGCAAGCACCCAGGCTGACTGTGCTGATACTGGGGAAGTTTCTCCTCTCCCAGAACCGCCCAGAAAGGTGAATGGTACTTGGAAAACTCCAGGAACAGAGAGCATCACGACCTCCAGATCCCTGTATCCCACCCAGGGCAGCATAAACCACGTGGCTCCTCCACACACTGCTGGCACCAGCAGCTGGGCACAGGATGTGGTGTTTCTGCCACCAATGGCACTGGCAAAGGGAGAAACATCCCACCCCCTTCTCCCCACTGCCCAGGACTCTGCAAGTCCACATCCCTGCCATGTGCTTAAAAGAAACCCATCAAAAAGAGCAACCTGCCCCACTCCTGGTGCTGCAAGGAAACATTCTTGGTGGCAGATACCACAGCCTCAGATGGCAGCTCTGGCATGCCAGGCTGCAGCTGCTGCTTCCATCCCAGCTCACTCCCAGCAGGTCAGAGCCCTTTCATCCCGTGCCTTTATCTGAACCAGGGTCAAGCAGCTGCCACACACCCAGGCACAGAGGACAGGTCACTGTCCCCGGACCAAAGCAGTGCCCAGCTCTAGAAACACTCCTCTGCTGAGCCAAACCAATCAGCACAACCCGTGGCTAGCTGTAACTCAGCATTTCTGTGGCAGAAAAGTAGAGCCACAAGAGGAAAACAAACCCAGAGCACCCTCTGGGCTGGGAGCAGCCTGGGGAATGCAGCCCAGCACCCACCTCTTGCTGGGGGGGCACTGCCAGCCCAAATCCAGCCCATATTCCCACTTGCTGTGGGATGAAGATGGTCACCCCTGAAACAGGGTCCTGGGGCAGCTCAGGAAGGGGCAGTGTGAAAGCCAGGGAGAGCTTTGCTTGTGTCAAGGCACCTGAGCACTGCCAGGCCCTGCAGCTCCAGCAAAGAAAATGAACCTGTGTGCCCTCTTCCAAAGGGGTGCTTTTGCTCCACAACCACTTGAGTGGTCATCTAACTCCCTGTTCCTTCCAATTTCTCTTGAAAAAGGGGAAAGAAAAAGCAGGGCAGTCAAAGTGCCACTTGTTCCCACCGAGCATGTGGAGTCTTGAAATCAAGCAGTTGTTCTGGGTAAGGGATCGTCAACACAGGTGCACAGCTCCCAGCACACCTGAGCATCAACTCCTCCCTTTGCCCTGAAACACAGAGTTAGCCAGGGAAAAGCATTCATGGAGGAATTCCAGCCCACAGAGCCACTGACAAACAAATACAAACTGAAATTGTGGCTTGTCCACAAAATTGCTTCTAACCAAGCTGGTGAAGGGCAGGAGAAAAGCAGCAGCACTGAGGAGAAAGTATCCCTGTGTCTCACAGTGAGCTGCACATGCTCTGAGCATCCTGTGTGGGACATGCAGGGAGAGGCAAGAGTGCTCCCCAGCGTACAGACACACAAGTGGCACACGGAATAAAGGACTCTGCAGGGAGCCTGGAGCTGAGAGAGGGCCCTTGTGCCAGCAGAGGGGCTGGGCTGCTGTGGCAGCTCTGCTCACAGAGCAGGGACTGAACCAGCTGGGAGGGGATGGGGCACTTTCCAGTTGCCAGCTCCCAACACCTGAGATAGAATCATGGAATGGTTTGGCTTGGAAAAGACCTTAAAACCCCATCTCACTCCACCCCCTGCCATGGGCAGGGACACTTTCCACTGTCCCAGGGTGCTCCAAGCCCTGTCCAACCTGGCCTGGAACACTTCCAGGGATCCAGGGGCAGTCACAGCTTCTCTGGGCACCCTGTGCCAGGGCCTCAGCACCCTCCCAGGGAAGGATTTCTTCCCTGTATCACATCTATCCCTGCCCTCTGGCAGTTTAAAACCATTCTCCTTTGTCCTGTTGCTATCTGCCCATACAAAATTTTCTCTCCTTCATTTTTCTGAGCCCCCTTAAGGTTTTGAAAGATGCAGTGGCAAGTGTCACAAGAGAAGCGATGGGAGGCCCTCCGTGGGGGTTCCAAATGTGGAGTGCTCCTCCTACTCAAGCCCCTGTCCTTCTCCTGCCCCAGGGACTCCTGCTGTCTCAATCCCCCTTCTCCTTTCCCTGTTCTCTTCCCAGCCTTTCCCCCAAACTCTGCAGCTCCACCAGCAGAGCCCAGAGCCATGCACAGCAGGCACTGCCCCTCGCAGCCTGCTTTAGCCAAACAGCTGCTTGGCTTCACTCAGCAGTTCTGGGAGGAAGAGAGATTTCATCCCCTTTTGGGAGGAACCACCAGGACATCCTGGCTCTCTGGGCTCTGGCTTGGGAAAGAGCTCTCCTGCCCCAGTGCCCAGGCACTGCCCTCAGGTACCAGGGAAAACCACCCCTTCCATTTGGCAGTGGCACAAACACCTGCACGGGGCAGGGGCAGCACAGGAGCAGACTGGCTCCAGATCCTGGAATCTGCATTTCACCTTCTGGAAGCAACCCCACACTGCAGCCCCCACTGAGGGCAGCAGGCCCAGAGGGAGATTCTGTCCCTCTGCTCCATCTGGAAGGACCTCACCTGCAGAGCTGTCTCCAGCTCTGGGGATACCAGCACAGGAAGGGACCTGGAGATGCTGGAGAGAGTCCAGAGGAGCCCATGGAGATGCCCCAAGGGCTGGAGCCCCTCTGCTCTGGAGCCAGGCTGGGGGAGCTGGGGGTGCTCACCTGGAGAGGAGAAGCTCCAGGGACACCTCAGAGCCCCTGCCAGGGCCTAAAGGGGCTCCAGGAGAGCTGGAGAGGGACTGGGGACAAGGCATGGAGGGACAGGACACAGGGAATGGCTTCCCACTGCCAGGGGGCAGGGATGGATGGGATATTATGAAGGAATTGTTCCCTGGCAGGGTGGGCAGGCCCTGGCACAGGGTGCCCAGAGCAGCTGTGGCTGCCCCTGGATCCCTGGAAGTGTCCAAGGCCAGGCTGGACAGGGCTTGAAGCAGCCTGGGCACTGTGAGCTGTGTCTCTCCTGATCCAACAGCCATGGTCACAGGCAGGAGCAGGGCTGGCCCTGTCCCCTGGCAGCCCCGGGCTCCCCCTGACCTGACCCTGCTCTGAGTCACGGCCACATCCCTTGTGAGGGACAGTGGGAGCAGGAGCAGCTCCCAACAAACCAGCTCCTTACCAGCAAAGCAGGACACCAGAAGTCCCTTCTGCCTTTTTGGCTCTGTCTGAGCCATGGTGTCACCAGAGGCAGGGCCACCACTGGAGCCCACCCCCATCATGGATAAACTCTCCATCCACCCCAGGGAGAGGAGGGAGGCTCAATACCTGCTGTGGGCTCTGGAGGAATCTAGCTGCTCCTCCATCCCATCCTCCCTTCACAGACCCCTCCCCAGACAGGCCACTTTGCCCTGCTCTTGTCAGTGAGGTTATTGACACAAGGGTTTGCAGACACACCAGAGCCTCTGTGCAGGGACATCCTGCAGCAGCAAGCCCTTTCTCTGTTTATTTATTTATTTATAGGAAACTATTTCTGCAGGTAACACACGCCTGGAGACACAGGCACCCGGCTCAGACACTCCTGGCTCACAGGAGCAGCCACATACACAGCTCCTAGGAGGATGTTTAACTAAACCCACTCTGGACTCACACAGGGAACCACCCCCAGGGCAGCACAGGCTGCTGAATAAACTTGAGCACCTGGAGACTGTGAGTCTGGACTCTGTGCATGTGGTCTCAGGCAAGATACTGAGCTCATGCTCCCCCACAAAGAATGACAACATCTGGGCAGCTCAGAGTGGGGACAGAGGCTCCAGGCTGGTATTTGTCACAGCTCTCCCTCGAAAAAAACCCTGAAAAAATCCCTTCTTTATTCTGCCCTAGCTTGTGCAACTGTAACAGGGCACCCACTACCAACCATGCAGGATTACTTGCTTTGGGAAAACCCCAAAAACCAGGTCAGACCACAGCAACTCTACCTTTCCTTGTTGTGGTTGCACCTACAGGTCCATTTTCTCCACACAGAGCAGGGAGAAGCAGATGATGGCAGGAGACACAGCCAGGTTAAAACACAAAAAGCAGCAGCACTGGGGAAGTGAGACCCAGGAAGAGATGTCCCAGACACCACCTTGTGCAGGGACAGATTTTGTGGTTCTGCCCATGAAAAACTACATCCCTTTTGCTTTTAGAAGAGGAAACACAGGCTCCTGATCCCAATAGGAAATTTGGGAAGGCTCTAGAGTCGGGCACTTTGTTTCTTAGAGAAAAAAGCTAAAATTTGGTGGGATAGCAGCCTGTTAGCTTCTCCAAGAAACATGTACTGAAGAGCAGCATGGACAGGGGCAGGATGGCAAACCATGAGCCCAGGAGGCACACGAGCCCCACAGCTGTGCTGCTGAGCCCTCTGGGTCACACAGAGCAGGGTTTTTTGCCCTCAGCAAGCCCAACCCTTTGCAGTGATGCTCTTCCAGCTGGGGAAGCATTGTCAGTATAAGGTTTTGGAGCAATCTGTCTAGTGGAAGGTGTCCCTGCCCATGGCAGGGAATGGAACAGGATGGGCTGTAAGGTCCCTTCCAACCCGAATCATCCTGGGATTGTGCCCCCAATACCCGTGTCTTCCTCCCAGCACAGGGATCAGCCCAGCTCAGAAAGGGGCTGGCAGAGGGGAGGTGCTCATTGGAGGTCTGAAGGATGTGAAAAGAGAGAAGAAGAAAGAAGGACCACCTGTTGCACAGACTGGGTTTGGGGGTTAAACCCTTCCCATTCTACCAGTGTAGGAAAGGGTAAAAGGCCACAGGAAAGCTGGACATTGGGAACATGATCAGGAGGCTCTGCCAGCATGGAGAAGGTTGGTCTCAGCATGAGTGGAGTGAAGACAGCAAGGGAAGAAACAGGCACAGAACAACTCCAAAGCCAAGGCAAGGGCTTCCATCAGCCACCCAGGGCTTCCAGAACCTCTTCCCACCCTGCAGCACAAGCCATTGGGAAACCCTTCCCCACCAAGGCTGGTCCCAGTGCTGAGGCTGCTGCACCCACAGCCACTCCTGGGGACCCCACCAAGCCCCACAGGCCCTTGCACTTTTCTCCTCCCCCAGTCCCACTACAGAGCTCCTCTGCTCCACTCCAGAGGAAGGCAAAGCACGTCCTCCATCGCTGGGCTCTGCTCTCCACCTACATTAACTCAGGGAAGTTAACCCAGCCTCCATTCTGCCTCCCACTTCCACCCAATACACTTCAGCATAGCCACCCCACAGAGAGGAAAAAAACCCCACATATTCTGCTTCTTAACCTTCCTGCACTAGAAATCCTNCATCCCCAGGGGCTCAGAGCTCTAAAGGCCAGTCTCTCTCTCCAGAGATTCATCCTCTGTGGAGGAAGACAAAGGCCTGAGCTGAGTCTCACCACAGGGACAGACTGTTCTGCCTTGGTGCTGCTCAGCATCTCCTTCACCCTCAGAGCAAAGGGCAAAGCCAAAAATCACAGAACCCTAGACTGGTTTGGACTGAAAGGGACTTTAAAACTGATCCCATTCCAAACCCCTGCCATGGGTAGGGACACCTTCCATAGACCACGCTGCCCCAAGCCCCATCCAACCTGATTCCCATTGGCACAGGATGGGAAGGGACTGGGATACTCAGCTCTTTGCACCCCTCCATGACGTTTGCATACCTGGGGGTGGTTTTAGCTTTGCCTCTCCTGAAGCCATCCCCAGGTGCTCTCCCATCGCTGCTCTCTTCTGCAAGTTTTCCCAAATTGTGACCAAAATTCCACCTTTCCCAGTACCACAAAATAAAGAACAGATGCTGGAGCTCTCAAGTGTGGCCACTACTATTCTTCATATTACTTGGAATGGAGGAATTGCCTTTCATTTGATCAACTATGCGTTCCTCACCTATTTTTCCATCTGAAAAGTGGGGCAGAGTTGACATGTCTCTGTTAAACTGTCCCAAAGCAGCCAGAGAAAATGTCCTGAGCTGCTGCTGCTGCCCAAAGCCCCGCTGTGACTCACCTCCTCACATGCAATAACACTGCCTGCGTGGAGCCACCAGCCAGCTCCGCTCTGTGAGACCGCTCTGGTGGAATTGGTGACACAGCTCACCGTGTTTTTCTTGGAGGGAGAGCAGTGGGATATGTGGGCATTACTGAATAAAAAATCATTGCTCCACATGAACAACGAGCCAGTCATCCAAAGGCAAAATATTTCCCCCAAAAAAGCAGATAACTCTTTAGACACTTTTTGCTGTGTGGCTCTTCGAAGCCCGTGGAAAAGGGCTGGGCTCAGCCTCCCCTGCACATCAGGCCAACACAGGATCCTTGTGCAGCACAGCTCAGATGACAAAATCCTTCCAAGCACCAGGAGATATCATCAACACTGCAAAGTAATGAACGCCTTCAAAATCCCACTGGAAAAGGCAGGCGCTTTTGCTGCCAAGCCCACCAAGAAGGGATGAAAGGGGAGCCCTGATGGCTGTAATTTGCACCAGGCTGGACAAATGGAGGGCTGGGTGTTACCAGTTCTCATTCTAGATACTCTGCATGGATGGGGCCAACCTTGGAGCCACACCTGCTGATCACACGTGAATCCCAGAATGGTTTGGGTTGGGAAAGAACCCAAAACTCATCTCACTCCAACCCCCTGCCACGGGGGGGACACCTTCCACTATCCCAGCTGGCTCCAAGCCCCATCCAACCTGGCCTTGGACACTGCCAGGGATCCAGGGGCAGCCACAGCTTCTCTGGGCAACTTGTGCCAGGGCCTGCCCACCCCCACAACCAAGAATTTCTTCCCAGTATCTCATCTAAATCTCTCCTCTTTTAGTTTAGAACTGTTCCCTCCCATTTACAGAGGTGAAAACAGAATTCCTGGTGGTGGATGAGCCAGATTCAGGCACAGCCAAGCTCTGTGGTCCCCAGCCATGCAGGTCCCTGCTGTGCCAAGCACCCCAGCCAGAGCAGGAACACCCTGTCCTGTCCTGTCCCCGTTCTGCCAGGATGCCAGTCCAGCAAAGCTCTGCTGCCACCGTGGGACCCTGACAGGACTCTGAACAGGGTGGAGGGACAACACCAAGGAACTCTCCCATCCAGGCACCTGGAGCCAAGCACTGGCACCATTAAGAAGAAAAAATAAATAAAAATAAAACGCAGTGTGTTCTCTGACCGCCCACTGGTTCACTGCTGCCATTCCTGGGCCTGGGCTGTGCAATCCATCTCCCAGCTTGGCGCCCGGGCTTCCCTCAGAAATGCAAGTCTTTACCCAGGAATTCATGGCAGGAGAAATCAAGAAGAGAAAGGGGAGTGGTGGAAAAATAAAAAACACTTTTGTATTTTATCCAAAGTGTTTTGCAGGTCTACTTCCCCTTGGCTCAATCACTCTGCTGGGTCTACCAGCATATTTTGGGTAATGAAATACACATTTGCCGGTCAGCCCTAATAGACCCAGAGGGACTGGGTTTCACGTGTGTTTGTTTTAAACTTAAGGGTGTTGTAAAGTTTTTCCAAGAGCCCAGGCTGGGATGATAAGCCATGGCAGGCAGTGCCTAGTTAGTGGGTGGTTGTGGTGTTAATATTTATCCCATAACTGAAGGAAGACGTGACAACATGAGCTAAGCAAACCACCACTACCACCACCACACTTCCTCACAGGGCACACACTGAACCTCTGCAGGGACCACCAGACAGGAGGCATTTCATACAATCCTTGTCTACTGTGAGAGAAAGGGCAAGTTCATAAAAAAAAAAAAAAAAAAAAAAAAAAAAAAAAAAAAAAAAAAAAAAGAAAGCAGAGTTTAGAGTGAGGATCAGGCCTTCTAGTCCCAGAGCCTTTCCAGCCAGATCCAAGTGTCCATGTGTGGGACCTGTTAGAGTGAATCCAGAGGAGCCCATGGAGATGCTCCAAGGATGGAGCCCCTCTGCTGGAGGGGTTTAGCCTGGTTTAGCCAAACAGCTGCTTGGCTTCACTCAGCAGTTCTGGGAGGAAGAGAGATTTCATCCCCTTTTGGGAGGAACCACCAGGACATCCTGGCTCTCTGGGCTCTGGCTTGGGAAAGAGCTCTCCTGCCCCAGTGCCCAGGCGCTGCCCTCAGGTACCAGGGAAAACCACCCCTTCCATTTGGCAGTGGCACAAACACCTGCACGGGGCAGGGGCAGCACAGGAGCAGACTGGCTCCAGATCCTGGAATCTGCATTTCACCTTCTGGAAGCAACCCCACACTGCAGCCCCCACTGAGGGCAGCAGCCCCAGAGGGGGATTCTGTCCCTCTGCTCCATCTGGAAGGACCTCACCTGCAGAGCTGTCTCCAGCTCTGGGGATACCAGCACAGGAAGGGACCTGTAGATGCTGGAGAGAGTCCAGAGGAGCCCATGGAGATGCCCCAAGGGCTGGAGCCCCTCAGCTCTGGAGCCAGGCTGGGAGAGCTGGGGGTGCTCACCTGGAGAGGAGAAGCTCCAGGGACACCTCAGAGCCCCTGCCAGGGCCTAAAGGGGGATTATAAAAAGAAGTAATAAAGACTTTCCATGTGAGTAGACAGGGACAGGATCAGGGGGGAATGGCCTCCCACTGCCAGAGGACAGGGATGGATGGGATATTGGGCAGGAATTGTTCCCTGGGAGGGTGCTGAGGCCCTGGCACAGGGTGCTTAGGAAGCCGTGGCTGCCCCTGGATCCCTGGAAGTGTCCAAGGCCAGGCTGGACAGGACTTGGAGCACCCAGGGATAGTGGGAGGTGCCCCTGCCCATGGCATGGGGTGGGATGAGATGAGCTTTCAGGTCCCTTCCAACCCAAACCATTCCATAATTCTGTCTCCCTTGGCCAATGCTCAGGTCCAGCTGCACAGTGGACCATTCCTGTGGAGCCCATCCTGCCTCAGCCCTGCCAGGCTCAGAGGATGTGGCTCCATCCCTGCACTGTCAAACCCCCCACGGGCAAAGTCTGCTTCCAGCTCCAGGCAGTCTGCAGATCACGAGTGGAGCTCACCTCCCAAAGCTACAGGGGAAATCTTCTCATCTAAATCCATTTTGTGCTTAGAAAGCTAAAGATATCTTATTCTCCTTGAACAGCAGGAACAGGCATCCTGCCTGGAGCAGGCACCACGAATTCTGCAGAGCTGCAGATCAGCAAGCACCAGGAGCGCAGTGTGAGGACAGAGAAGCTCCAGCTGATGGGAAGGCAGCACTGACCAGGCCATCACTGTCCATGAAGACCTTGGCCCTGGGGGAGCAGTGGGTGCAAGAGGGACGGGCCCATCTGTGCAAATCCCGCTGCAGAAATGACAATGTGATCTAAAATCACTCCCCAGTTTGGGGACATCATGGCCAGCTTGCCCTTGCTTGAAAAATACAGACGAGGAAGAAAAAGGTTTCCTAAGGCACCAAGCATAAGGAAAAGTGAGGTGAAACACTGTAGGGAGACCTGGAGGCCACATGCCTGCATTTGGGAACACAACTGGAGACTGACTCCATCCATCCCCATGACTTACCCATCCCTCTGCACTGGGGTAACTGCTCAGGTGCTCAGCTCAATGACAGGGGAAGCCTTGTCACCCCATGGCAACCTCTTCTCTTCCCAGATCCCTTCTGCTCCACACAGACTGACAGCAAGAGATGGAAAGGAACACAGTTCCCCATAAAATCTTGCTGCGGGCAAGAATCAAAGCAATTAATGACACTTATTGCTTGTTGCATATGGAACATGGACGAGGAGGGCGAGAGCCAATGTGGCCAGGCTGCTGCACAGCCTGGGGGTCCCACTGGGACCTTGCTGGTGGGCAGCAAGGAGTGACCTGGGACAACCTCAGGACACAGATCCATTCTAAAGTCACCTCTCACCTCCTGTGGTCACTTAACTGCAAAGCAGCTTCTTCTACCCACCCACAACCTGCCTAAAACCCAACACAGGCTCCCTTCACTTCAAGATTTCAGAGATCATTTAGTAGACCAAGTCTGTGCAAAGGTAAAAGGGAAGTTGGGATTTCTCCCACAGCCATGCACATTTGTCATCTCAGATTTGCCAGTCGGTGGTTTCACTCTCAGACCTCTTGTGCAACACAGGTTCAGGTTCCCACATGGAGAATCCCAGACTGTTCTCACATCTGAGCTCCCTTGGCACAGCAGGAGATGCTCAGTTCAGCATCCTCCCACAGCAGTGCTGTCCTGCACTCCAACAATCTCCACATTTCCCACTCCAGTCTTTTTTTCTCCTGGACAGGCAGGACTTTATTTATGGTATTATTTGGTTACTTGAAGAAGGACACATGCTCATCTAGGCAATCAAAAACTGAATGAAGGCTTAGGGATAGAAATTCAGTTTATCTCAGTTTTAAGCACTAGAAGCTGACACAACCTTGTTCTGCACAAGTGCTCGGTGATGCGTTCCTGCAGCTGATCTCCCTCAGCTTCACCTCTTGTTTGGATGAAAGCTTGGAGGTGACTGACCACCAGTCCTCCCCTTGCACACGGTTTCTGCCAGGCTCATTTATGGAGAGGCTCTGAGAAGAGGGAAATACATGATTTAAACCAAAATATTTTATACCAACAGCACAATTCCAACTATTCCAACACCACACAAGGCTTGTCCGTGGCTGACAACATCCCTGCCCAATAAACCCTTTAAAGGTTCACTGATCACAGCTAGATGTGTCATAAACTTCCCTACATAGTTTATTATCCCCATAAATCTCTATAAAACTATTTTATCTCATCTGGGTTGGCAACAAAGCAAACTTTGCTCTGTTTATTGCTTCCCAAGCCAGCCTCTAATAACAACATATGTGCTGCCTAAAAAGGGGGGATGAAGATCTCAGCCCTGCCCAGCCCTCCCCACCACAGACCCTTCCAACTCTCTACCACAGGCACAGCAAACACCCCACATGCTCCATGTGCTTCCCTCCAGGAACAGACCTACTATCAAATAACATTTCTTCTACTTCCTTATCTTCCAAATGTGCTATTTAAAGGGGGGAAAAATGGTTTGGAGGCTTACTCAACCCACTCTTCCCAAATGTGTGCCCAGCATTTCATTCAAAGAGAATTTTTGCTCCTGGGAG
This sequence comes from Hypocryptadius cinnamomeus, assembly GCA_013400635.1. Lineage (NCBI taxonomy): Eukaryota > Metazoa > Chordata > Aves > Passeriformes > Zosteropidae > Hypocryptadius > Hypocryptadius cinnamomeus. The sequence goes on along the minus strand of VYZP01001895.1, from coordinate 7,628 downwards.
CTTTGCAACTACTTTGTCAAAAGCTTTCTATTGGGAAATGGTGATGCTTTATGCTTTCATTTAAATCAGGTGGATGACTGTAAAACTACAATCTGTTTGGCTTTCAATTAGAAAACACGGAAATAAAAGCACTTCCCACGTTGTCCTACCTACTACATGACGTCCAGCTTTTCCATGCAGCCCTATCCATTTTTGCTTTAGAATCCTAGGATGGTTTGGGTAGGAGGGGACCTTAAAGTTCCTTCCTTTCCACCTCTGCCATGGGCAGGGACACCTCCAACTATCCCAGGTTGTTCCAAGCCCTGTCCAAGCTAGCCTTGGACACCACTAGGACCATGACCCAGTGGATACCCTTGCACCCAGCCCTGGTGCCTAAAACAACACTGTACCACGTATCTGCCACCCACCAGTGCCACAACAGCCTGTGCCAGCTATGGTAGAGCTGCCCTTGCCCAGGCCTTCAGGCACGACCACCAACCTCCTGCAGGATGTGCCCATGAGCCCCCTGCCACCACCATGCAGCAGAAGGCAGTCAGAGATCACCCTGAGAGCTCCCAGACACTGCCACCCCTACAGAGGGAGCCACAGAAACCTCAAGTCCCCCACTGAGCCCCCCTCCCATGCTGGAATTCTTGGGTCTTCAACACTCCTCAGTGGAGCTTGGGAAAAACACATTCAATACCAAACCCCTTCAATCACATCCACAGCCCTCTGCTTCCCCCAGAGGCAATGTCCCCCCCAGAGGCAATGTCCCCCAGAGGCAATGTCCCCCAGCCCTGGGAATATGGTTCCTACACCACCCTCATGGCCCTGGGCCAAGCTCCCAAGCTCCACCTGCCCTCTGCCACCACTCCCACACAAACCCTTCTTGCCATGCCAGGAAAATGGAGCAACTGCCCCCATCACCATCCTAGGAAGGGACCAGGAACCTGCCCAGCACCCAGAGAGGTCCCAGGCATCTCTGGGGCATTTTTAATGAGCAAATAGCTCACACTCTCAGAGTCCAGGAGGGTGAGGACCAGCAGCTGCAGTAATTTCAGGAACCTTTAGCATGAGCTGTGGGCGATTACTGGAAGAGCCTCACCCTAAGGCAATGGCAGCATGGATGTAGGGTACAACCCCTGGGAGCAGGAGGCAGAACTGCTTGGTCATGGGAAAACAGGGGCCAGAGAGTGACTGACCATCCACAGTGCCACCAGCAGCACAGGCCACCACTTCTCCTGACTGTTAAACTTCGGACAGCAACAAAAAGTCAAAGCCATAACTATAACATGCCAGATAGGAACACTGCTGATGCCACCTGTGTCCCAGTCCCCTGCTGCTGCAGGGCACGTGCTGACCTCCAGCCACCACAGCCCCAACCACAGGTCCAGCAGGAACCGTGCCACCTCCCCACTGGGTCACCCCCGGCTCCTGCTCTCCAGCAGGCAGAGGTGAAGGCCCAGCCCGGCAGATGGCAATTTCCATGGCAACACAGGGATGCCATGGCAGAGGATTAAGCTCCAGTGGGAGGGGAAGCAGGACCATGGGGAGGGAGGTTCATAAACAGCACCCGACAGGGACGCCGAGCAGGAACGGAGGCCCACGGCAGCGATTTTCACGCCCATCTTCCCCTTTCAGTTCTTCTCTAGCATGAAAATCCCAATTTAAATGGCAGAATTTGACACCATTAGAAACTATCAGACCATTTAACACACTGCCCCTTCCTCCCACATCACTGCACCCACGGCTGCCACGGGAATAAAGAGCACTGCAAAATCCAGACATCTCCCAGCAGTCCCGGCATCAAAGTGCAGCAAATCTGCGTCACACAGAGACCCTTTGAAAGAGGATGAATGTGAAGTGCAGGGAGAAATGATTACTTTATTTGTAAAGACCATGTCTCTTGTCATTCTAATTCATCCCAAATCCTCCCAGCACTGGACAGCTGCAGGTTTAGTCATGAATATACAAATCAGCAACACATGAACAACAAAGAGTCTCCAAACGCAACAGACAAGGCCCAGAATTCGGTCTGGTTCAGCTGCTGTTCTCCCTCCTTTGCACTGAAATAAGGAGGGGATGGGTAAAGCCTGGACCTGCCACCTCCTCATGCCACCACAGTGCCCCTGCCATTGAATCCCAGACATGGGAATGCTGCCTGCACCTCTCCCAGCTCTGACAAAGCTGGCCCAGCACTGAGCAGGGAGTGCAGCTGCAAGAGGGGAGCAAAGGGAAGAGGAGAGGGACAAGCAAGGGATGGGGGGCAAGGGCTGGAGGGAAGGAGAGGCTGGGGACAGAGAGGGGCTGGAGCTGCACAGGCACTCGAGCTGGGAAGGAAAAACACGGGGTTTAATCCCTGCAGAAAATGGGAATCACTCGCTTTGTGCAGCCCTGGCCAGGCAGAACTCGGGGGTGGCACCACAGGGCAGGGGTTCCCAGAGGGATGTGCAGCCAGGGAGGGGGTGCAAGTCCCCAGGCAGGCACTGCTGCTGCTACACTCAACATCAAACACCAGCCCTGCTAAAGAGGGGTTCTGCAGGGGCTGCTGCTGCCAAGCAGGCTAAGGACCCTTCCCAAGCATCCAACACCTGCCTCTGCTGCCTTTCAGGTGTTGTCTGCATGCTCAGATGCCCCAAAGCTGGTGAGCAACTGGACATGGAGCAGGCAGTGATACCCATCAGTGCAAAGCACTGCGTGCCACATGGGAAAGAGAGCTGGGAAGCAGGAGCTATCCAGAGCTTCCAGAGGAGGAATCTCATCAGGTCTGCAGCTTCCTCAGGAGGGACAGTGGAGGAGCAGCTTCAATCTCTGCTCTCTCTGACCAGGGGCAGGACCAGGGAATGGCTGGAGCTGTGCCAGGGCAGGTTTTGGTTGGATATCAGGAAAGGTTCCTCCCCCAGAGGGTGCTGGGCACTGCCCAGGCTCCCCAGGGAATGGGCACAGCCCCGAGGCTGCCAGAGCTCCAGAAGTGTTTGGACAGCGCTGCCAGGGATGCCCAGGGTGGGATTGTTGGGGAGTCTGGGCAGGGCCAGGAGTTGGACTCTATGATCCTTGTGGGTCCTTTCCAACTCAGGATATTCTGTGATTCTGTGAAAAGGGCAGGGACTGAGTACAAGACAGGGCTGAGCATCAGCCCAGCACAAACCTCATGTCTCCTGCTGCTGGGAGCTGTGCAGTGCTCACCACCTCCCAGGCCCACTTGCCAAAACTCAGCACACATCACAAGGAATTTGTTTTCCAAGGGCCTGGGATCCTGCAGGACATCGTGTCAGACATCTGGAGTGAGGTCTCAGTTTCCAACCCAGTGCTATTTCTGCAGAATTACCTGCTTTAACTTCAACCACTCTGTGGAATTATTCATTTGGTCTGGAGTATCGCCTGCCTAGAAGTGATGGGGTGAGGGTGATGTGCTTCCAAAGTGCAAGCTTTAGAAATAAAAATAACCAAAGCAGTCAGGGAAAGAAGTGGTTTTTGAGTCTCCCAGAGCACACCCAGCCTCTCCTTTCATCTGCCAGGCTGCACTGGGGCTGTGGGTGGGACATCAAGGTGAACACATGGACAGTCCTGGCAGCCTGGGAGATCAAAATCTGGGCAAGGCATGGCTCCAGCAGTCAGTCCCAGCAACACCTTCCTGTCTCATAACAAACGGCTCCACATCAAGCTTCAAAGTTACATGGTGCTCATATTCCCATGCAGTGGGAGAAGCAAATCCATTTTGCTGCCCACTGCAGTGCAGCACTTGGATCCCAACAGGGCATCTACATCTCTCAGGCTCCAGAAGGGTCCCAGCTGCCTCACGCTGGGAAGGGCTCCGTTCTCTTCTCTTGCACAGGGACCTTCTGGCTCTCCCTGACAGGAGGGACCAAACAGGTGAGGGTCAGGCTCTGCTCCCAGGGAACAAGGATGAGAGGAAATGGCCTCAAATTGTGCCAGGGGAAGTTTAGATTGGATACTGGGAACAATTTCTTCATGGAAAGATTGGTCAGGCACTGGCTCAGGCTGTCCAGGGCAGTGGAGGAGTCACCATCCCTGGGGGAATTTAAAGAATCTGTGGATGTGACACATGAGGACATGGGTTAGTGGTGAACACAGTGGTGCTGGGTTAACAGTTGGACTCAATGATCTTGGAGGGTTTTTCCAATCTTTATCATTCCAGGACCCCCAAACAGGTTTGCACATGGAGGGAGAGGTGTTCCAGGGGGTTCACCTGAGCCCTCGAACTTGCAAACTCTCTGTATCCCCTTCTGCAGCCTCCCTCACAATATTTGATATTTCTCTGGGGATATTTGAGCTTCCCAAGACCCCCAGAGACCTGTTCCTGGTGCTCTCCCTCTCTCCAGACCAGCTCCAGGGCCAGCCCACTCCTGACACCCCCTTGCCTCCCCTCCACCTCCACCACAGGACCACAAGATAAAGCTCCCTCCAAACATTACATCAGCTTCCCAAGTCAATCCTGGGACCATCAAATAACACCAAATACAGAATGCTGACACAATAAAAATCCCTGTACCTAAGAAAAAAGGCCAGTTCCCTATAATGGAAAGGATCAGACAGGAATAACCTCTCCCCTCCTCTACCACAAATCTGGAGCCTCCAAGGCTGATTCTACAACTCATCTGCCTTGGTTCTCTGGGCAGAAGCACCTCATGGCAATGCCAGGACCCCCCTCTCTGCCATAACCCTCCCAGCAAGCCCCACACCTGCAGGGTACCACTGGAGCCTGCTGTGGGACTGGAATTACCTGTGCAAACATCCTGTGTGACAAATTCAGTGTCAAAATAAACAGCACTAGAGATGCCCCACCAGCCAATCCCATCTGTAAAATTTCAGAATTTCATCTAAGCAAAGCACTTGCTCCACATGTGGAAAGTCCTGAGCCCAAGCCCAGCTGGGCTGTGACATCTGGGACAGTTGTGACATAAGCAGCACGAGCTGGGGATCCAAGGGCATCCACATCCCTACAGTCACCACCAAGAGGAGCCCTCAGAGCCCCTTCAAAGGGGCCTGCAGGACGGCTGGAGAAGGGCTTTTGATGAGGGACTGGAGGGACAGGACAAGGGGGAACAGCTTCCCACTGCCAGAGGGCAGGGCTGGATGGGATATTGGGAAGGAATTGTTCCCTGGGAGGGTGGGCAGGCCCTGGCACAGGGTGCCCAGAGAAGCTGTGGCTGCCCCTGGATCCCTGGCAGTGTCCAAGGCCAGGCTGGACAGGGCTTGGGGCAGCCTGGGATGGTGGGAGGTGTCCCTGCCTGTGGCAGGGGGTTGGAATGAGTTGAAATTTAAGATCCCTTTCAACCCAAACCATCCTGGGATTCTAAAACCCCTCCAGTGGTTCACCTGGTGAATTCAAAGCCCAGTGAGCAGGAAAACAAAAATATTGATGCTTTCATGGATAAACACACCTCCAAGGCCTGCAGGCATATTTGGCCTGCAGCCTTTACACCATGGGGTGTCTGGGCTCTGACAGGGGCAGCTGCCCCCAGCCCAGCTCACAGCTGGGGCTCCCCAGGCAGCTGTGCACAGCTGTGGGAACTGTCCCCTCTGCCACAAACCACAGCCTGGGGCTGTCAGGGCTGCACCCAAGGGAGCACTCACCACTGAGAAACACAGACACACAAATCCTCAGTGCCCTGGGATGCGTTGGTGACTTTTCAGGGATGGTCTCAAACCGCATCCTCGCTGGGAAAACCTCTCCCCACGGGCACAGGCTAGGTCCCAGCCCTGCAGTGCCACGCTGACTGGGCTGGCAGGAGGTGGGATGGGGCCCAGGCCCCACAGCTGGCAGGGAGCAGCACCCTGAGCATCCACACATGATCCATCTGCTTCCCACTACAGACACGGCTGGATTTCACATTCCCTGCCTCCTCCACGGCCTCAACATGGAATGACAGGNAAAAAAGGTGGCTTGTCACTGTTTGAAAGAGGTCTCCAAATGCAGGATATTTTCCACCACAACTCTGTGACAGTAACTTTGTCATCTATTTCCTTGTCAGGATGAAAAAGCTGTCTTTCCTCAGCAAGGGCATTGATTTCTTCAGTAAAGATTTTGCAGCACATTTGGTGGCTCCCACGGCTTCCCAACACTCTCCAAGGGAAGCAACTGGGCTTTGGTTAGACCCAAACACAGAAAACAAGGAGAGTGAACCAAACCCAGCTGTGGCTGGGATGGAAAAGCAGCAGAGGGACTCTGCATGCCAAGCACTGCCCACCCTGCCCAGCAGAGCCCCGGAATGCTCCCGTCACAGCTCCCACCAGGCAGGACAAAGCCTGACCCCAGAGGAAGCCGTGCCTGCTGCTGCCTCAAGCACTGCAGGCCTGATGGGAGCAGGCTCACCCTGGTAAAGCTGAAAGGAGCTCCCTGAGAGTGACCAGGTCCATCCATACCCTGGGCACGTGTGCTGGGGCAGATCCATTTCCCTACAGCACAGTTCCTGAGGGTTTCCATGAAAATCCAGCTCCAACAGACAGGTGGTGCAGCTCAGCACTCCCAGCCACCACTGTGAGCAACAACAGGCACCCAGGAGCAGGACCCTGGCTGGACAAACAGCCACCCTGAGGGAGGACAGACACCCCCCAGAAGGAGCTCAGGCACCACAACCACAGAGCTCAGTGACACCATCTGTGGATGCAGGGGAGGTAAGGAAAACACCCTGATCTCTGAATGTGCCAGGAATTAAACCCAGATTGTTCGGTTGGTTTGACACCTCAAGGAGAATGTGCCCAGCTGACAGAGCTCTGGTCACACCATGTTCAGCTGCTCCAGCTCCAGGTGTCCTGTAGGACTCAGAGCAGGTCATGTCCAGGGGTGCTCCCGTTATTAATTCACCCACAGCAACACTCAAGCTGAAGATTTGCAGCTTTCCCACTTGACTTCCCAGATGCCAAAGCAGCTTTGCTGATATACCAGGCAATGCATGGTCTCATCCAAAGGCTCTCTGGTGGCGATGCAATCTCAGGAAGAAGATGAAGGATGGCAGAAGGGCTGTACCTTCCTGAGAAGGTGCCTCCTCACAGGCTCAATGCAGAAAGGCTGGGAAAGCTGGATCAGACCACCAGTATTGTCACAGAATTTCAGAATAGTTCAGGTTGGAAGGACCACTGGAGGGGTCATTTGGTCCCACTTCCCTGCTCAAGCAGGGTCATCCCAGAGGTCATCCTGGACACAGGATTGTGTTCAGGTGGGTTTTGAATATCCCAGTGAGGGAGACTCCACAAATTCTCTGGGCAGCCTCTTCAGTGCTCTCCAGAAGTGAGATGAACAAACCCTGAGGCTCTTGGTAAAAGCACACAGAACCACAGACCAGCCAGAGCTCTGGGGGAAAGGCTGGATTCACCTGAAGCCCACTGGAACTCTCCAGGAACACCTCCTGCTTCCTGCCCAAATCCTTCCCGTGGGCTCAACAACAGAAAGGCTCCCAGGAAACTGCTGTCTGTGTGGCTTTTGGAGCACCACAAAGCTCAGTCCCACGGCAAAGGACCTGGTGCCTTTTCACAACAAGCAAAGAGCTGCAGTCCCAGGCCAGCACCAGGCACTAGGACTCTGTTTTCCCTACTTTTGGGGCAGCCAGTGCTCCCTCCTACCACCCACTGTACAACACATTGCTGCAGAGCCAATGTAACAAATGTCACCAGAGGTACCTGGTGGC